>JACEGQ020000202.1:0-32153 GCA_015852605.2 Populus deltoides | reverse complement strand
CAATGTGGGCATACAACTGCATTTGAATGAATATCAAAAAGATGTGCACACCACCAAGACTGACGGTGGACCAAAGATGGACCTGAAGGACATTTTTATATCGTCATCTTTTGAAACATGGCTATTGACTGATGTAAGCATACAATTGCATTTGAATGAATATTGAAAAGATGTGCACACCACCAAGACTGATGGTGGATCAAAGATGTACCTGAATGACACTTTCATATCATCATTTTTTGAAACATGGCTAGTGATTGATGAGGATACACGAATGAATGTAATTGAATGGCGAAAAGATGCACACCATCAAGACTAATTGTGGAACAATGCTGTACTTGAAGGATAATTTCATATTATCATCATTTGAAACATGGTTATTGACAGATGTTATCACACGACTGCATTGAATGAATGTTGGAAAGGCACCCACCCCGAAGACTAACTATGGGACAATTTGTTTTGAAGCCAAATGCGCACTTCACCGCACCTAATAGGGGTGATAAAAGCAACATCATTGATGAGGTCGAGACATTTCTTTTCACAATCTGATTAGAAAAGCTAAAGGGAACTATTGAGAATAACACTAAGCATACAAGCATGAGCCTTTGTACTGCAAGCTATGAGATGCATGTCTGGATGATTGGATAGTTTCCAAGAAGACTGATGATAACATATTCTTGAAGAGTATTGTTTCAACTAGGGGCAAGTCCATAACTGATTGGCAATCTAAAATGAGGTTAAACACTAGAAAATCTCTTGACGGGTGGTGGCAAAACATGCACAACCAATCAAAGGACAATTCTTGAGAGAATCTAGGAGATGAATGATTTGTTCCACTCCTTCAGGATGAATCGAGTAACACCACACTTGGAAGCACGGTCAAGCTTGAGAACAACCGAGAGCAGTAATCGTCCTGAAAGAATAAAGAAAGCTTTGAATAATAAACAAAGGCACCCTATGATGATGGAACATCGAAGAGGGGGGACCTATATTTCAAATCAGGTAAGGATGCATGCATGTCATCTAACGTCAAAATATTGCATATATTTTTTATTTGTTGCAGGAAAAATCCTCAATGTAGTCCAAAGAAGATTGGGAAAAAAAAAAAAGAAAGAATCATTGAGTTGATGAACAACAAAGAATCATGGTTTTGAACCTGGAACGGGAGGAAGATGAGATAAACCGTAACATTAGGGAAATCTCAAAGAAATAAGAAGATCAATGAAAAAGAGTCTTCAATTCAAACCCTATCATCTTGAAGAAGGAACATATTTTTTGGTTAAAGGAGATTGCTAGAAGGAATCTCAGGTTAACCACAACATAAAGATTTTAGCTTTGGTTGAAGGGAGTCACCAGATGGGATTTCTACACACAGACTATGGTTCTGGTTAAAGCGGATCGGTGAAGGGATCTCAGTTTATCCTAACCACACCGGATTTTTGGTTCTGGTTAAAGGGGATTGGTGAAAGGAATTTCAGTTTATCCTAACCTCACAGGATTATGGTTCTGGTTAAAGGGGATCGGCGAAGGGATCTTAGTTTATCCTAACCACACAGGATTTTGGTTTTGGTTAAAGGGGATTGGCAAAAGGAATCTTAGTTTATCCTAACAACACATGATTATGGTTCTGGTTAAAGGGATCGGCGAAGGGATCTCAGTTTATCCTAACCACACAAGATTTTGGTTTTGGTTAAAGGGGATTGGTGAAAGAAATCTCAGTTTATCCTAACCACACAGGATTATGGTTCTAGTTAAAAGGTATCGCTAAGGGATCTCGGTTTATCCTAACCACACGGATTATGGTTCCGTTAAAAGGGATCGGCCGAAGGGATCTCGCTTTATCCTAACCATACAGGATTTTTGGTTCTGGTTAAAGGTGATTGGCGAAAGGATCTCAGTTTATCCTAACCTCACAGGATTATGGTTCTGGTTAAAGGGGATTGACGAAAGGAATCTCGGCTTTATCCTAACCACACAGGATTATGGTTCTAGTTAAAGGGGATCGGCGAAGGGATCTCAGTTTATCCTAACCATACAAACTTTGGTTCTGGTTAAAGGGGATCGATGAAGGGATCTCAGTTTATCCTAACCACAAAGGATTTTGGTTCTGGTTAAAGGGGATCGGCGAAGGGATCTCAGTTTATCCTAACCACACAGGATTTTTGGTTCTAGTTAAAAGGGGATCGGCGAAGGATCTCGCTTTAGCCTAACTACAAAGGATTTTGGTTCTGGTTAAAGGGGATCGGCAAAGGGATCTTAGTTTAGCCTAACCATGTAGAATTTAGCTTTGGTTAAGGGGAATCGCTAGATGGGATTTCAGGTTGACCGAGCTACACACCGATTTTGGTTCTTGTTAGATCGCCAGATGGGATCTCGTAAACCCAATCAAAAAGGGCGTCGCCCCGAAAGTAGACCACTTTGAGTATGTGTGGGTAGGTCGCCCCTGAAAATAGTTGTTTTGAATTTGTATTTTGAAGTGTGGATTTAAAAAAAAAAAGAAAAAGGAAAAAAGGAAAAAATATAGTGAAAGTGTATGTGTGTGATTGCATTTTGTTTATGAATGTTTTTTTTTTATGATGAAATTGCAAAGAATAAAGAAGAATTTAATATTTTGATTTGCTCATGGTTAAAGATTATGAACTTACACGTAAATCGTATTTATAATAATCGATGAAAGAACAAAATTTTTAAAACTTCTTTAACACATTAAAGCTATGAAGCAGCTTACCTCAGGTAGGGTGTGTTAGGGGTGCTAATACCTTCCCTAACTACAACCAATCCCTTACCCGTGAATCTCTGACAAGACCAGTACACCCGGGTTTCCTAGTAGCCCTCAATCAATTATTAGGTGGCGACTCCCAAGACCTTGAATCAAGCAAAAGACAAACGAAAATCGCAAACGACGCTGCTGGTGACGTACGACAACTATCATGTTGCTTAATATTGATCGGTTATGTTATTATTGGAAATTCGAATTCCACGAAGAAAACTATAAGACATGATTGGTTAGGACGAGGATGACTTGATTTGGAAAAAAAAAATTGATAAGTGAAAGATACTAAATTGAATGCTTGACGATGCATAATCCAATAACTCCTATTTTTTTATTTAAAAAATTCTCTCTTATGATTAAAATAAAATAAATAAATTAAAAAAACAATTAGCCAAAACAAACCTAATTAATTAAAGTAATTAAATTAATTTCCACATGTTTATTTTCTTTTCTTTATTTCTTTAATTACATAATCCAAAAAAAAAAAAGAGTTAATTCAATAGAAAAAATGTCATGTAGACATATATGAGTTTGATGTATTAAAAAAGATTTAATAAATTTATTTATAAGTTGATCTCCAAATTTGAACTAAAATAATAATAATAATAATAATAATAATAATAATAATAATAATAATAATAATAATAATAAATCTCTTTGAGCATCAAACCAACTTTAAAATTTATAAAAAAATACTTAATAATTAAAATCTTTGAACTTTGAACTTGAAATTTATTTTAGATTGGGTTCATATTTGAATTGCTTGGAAAATTAACCAGGATAAAATTTGGTTAACAATTTTATTTTTATTGTTTTTTTCTTTTATGAATAACAAAGTTATTTTTTAAATTCTTTTCCTAGAAAAAAAAAATTCTCAATGACTAGGCAGCAACAATCAAGTTAATGACAAAACATATTTGTTTCCTCCAACTTAGCTTACAATATATTTATGATATGGTCACCTATGACTTTTTGTGAGTCATTGATTTTTTGCCGTCAGCTTCACTGCCTAGAAGATGCATATTTAACAATTATCCACAGATCATACAGGAAGCCTATTTCCGTCGGTATACGTCGGTGATTTTGCCGCTGGAAGCAACACGCCTATCCGAATCCCTCGGTATTTCCGGCCGGTAAATTCATCTTAAAAAATCCACGTCATCACGCCGTTGCAACTTCCAAAAAAAGGCCGACGGTATTGCCGATGGAATGTGTCCGTCGGTAAATACTGACAGCGTTTGAGACGGTAAATACTGACAGCGTTTGAGATGGAATTAACTAAAAAATTCCGTCGGTAATTCCTTTGGTGTTCTCCGATTTTCTGATGGTGTATATCCAAACCAATCGCACAACCTTTGTCCTCCAAGTTCCTTCTATTTTTCTTATGTACACAATTAACATATCCTCAATTACCCTTTTGATTTTAATTTTTTTAATGAATTAATTATGTGAATAAAATTTATAAGAGACGTAGAGGTGGGCATGAATAGCACTAGCTAGAAGTCAGTGTATCAATGTTAATGCTCCCTCAAAAAGTCAATGCTGGTGAAGTTGGTAGCAAAAATAAATAATAATAAAAACAAATTAATTGAGTAGCTACTAGCTAGTGAGCCAAACGAAATTGCAGAAGACGTTACACCTTCATTATTTAATGGTTGTAACTGCCTATCTAAGGAAACAATATTATAGTATTTAAGATTTTTAAGATTTGAGATTTCATTTCATATAATCTTATGTGCAGAACTTGAGAGGGATTCACAGAGATTTTGGTGCAGGGAGGACAACAACCGGGCCATTTGATATTGCTTCTAAGACCTCCCCAGGAAACCCAAAAGAAGAAAAAAGAAAAAACTCCATGTTATTTTGTCCAACATGGTTACGGAGATATTCATTAAATTAAGATATGTCAAAGAACCATCTTAACCCAATAGTTTAAACTGTTAGGTGAGATCTCAAGATATTATTTATATTATTCTCTAACACACTTCCTCAAGTGAAAGCCCTTTGGATTTGAAACTTATATAGACCTACATTATCTTATACTTAATTTTTATCAAATAAATAAGGATGGTGAGATTTGAACTCATGACCGCTTGATCATCGAGGCTCTAATACTATGTCAAAGAATCATCTAAACCCAATAGCTTAAACCCTTAGGTGAGGTCCCAAGATATGATTTATATTATTCTTTGACCCATCTTTTTCATAAAATTTTTGAAAAATCTAAAAATAGCGAAAAATAAAGAAAATTTTAAAAATATGTTTTTAATATATTTGCATCGTTTTTAGCATTTTCAGCATTGTCTCAAAAGAATTTAAAATTTCAAAGGTTTTTGAACGCTGCTCAACTTTTCACGCGCTATTTTTAAAATTATTGATTTTCCTCATTGAGTCGACGTTGATATTGCTCGCTTTCAAAAAAATACAAAAAAATTAAGAAAAATCAAAATTTAAAAAAATTAAGAAGTTGATGGATCATGTTTGAGGACCAAACAATATTTTGCCTATAAATATGAGTCTCTAACACAAAAAAACGGAGGGGTGGGGCAATTTTTCACAATTTGAAGAACCATGTTGTGATGTCGTGGTCGCACAAATTAATTACCCTAGCTTAAAACACACAAGATAGTATAGAGCAAGCAAGGCTTCGATCCCACGAGGAAGATTTAGTTTAGATTTTTATGTTATATGTTATGCAATTGGGGGGTTTTTATTTGTGATGATCTAAACTATGGAATAAATTAAACTAGCAAACAAAATCAATTGAAACCAAAATTAATCAAGAAAACAAACCTTGGTCGCAAGCACACATCCACCAACGGAAATTAGAACCGATCCTTGAAATGAAAATTTTATGGCAGCACACATGTTCTGAAATTTTTATCTTTTCTTAACGTTGATTAATTAACGAATCCACCGTATAACTAATCATACAACAAACAATCAAAGTGTCCGCACTAATGATTCAATTTAATGGCAGCTTTAAGAACTAGATAATTTCATCAAGATTAACATACAAGTTGTCCGCAACTTGTGTCACTTTTTTCAAATGTTCTCCCTAAGTTCAATAACGTAGTTCCGCCACAATTATCAAGCTTAGTTGCTTCACAAGTTCATATATCACAACTCCGGTTTTGATATTAAACTTAGCAATAGATTGTTCATAACAATAACTTAGAGTCCGCTCTAGCAATCATCAACAACAATCATAGGAAATATGCATAGGAAAACAATCATACTCATTCATAACATAAATTGAAAATAAAAGGAAGAATAAATCTCACGGTTCTTGAATTCCGAAGGTCTTTGCGTCCTTGCAACCAAGAAAAGAGCTTAGCCTTGCATAACTATAGAACAAATAGTTCTCCATGTGTATACCAAGACAGGTAATCCTGCATGAACCCTTTGGTTAGAAAATGCATCGTTAAAACTTCTTGATGCAGAAACTTTAAATTTTTACACTTCCTGTATGGACACCTAATACCACCATCAATAAAATTTCTTGGTATAGATGTTGTGAAATTAATAAAACCCTGAACACCGTTACAATAATCCATCCTCCGCAATCCTTGGGGTGAGTCCCAATACATCCATGAACGATCATCCATGACTTCTATTGAATCTCTATAAAACATAAAAAAAATTATTGGTTTCTTATGTTAAATATTCATTATCAATTATCAACTATCAACGTTCATACATACAAATTTATACATATATAAATTTACATAAATCACAACTTCACAATAGAATTGATAACAATTAAAAACGTAGCCCTAAAACAAGCTATTATTTATTTCATCACAACATATATAATTTGGTGTAATTCAAACAAAATTTCAACACTTTACAAACAAATATAATTTGACAAAATCTAAAACAAACTATAACAACTACAAAATTATACATTCATACAACAAGTTTCTTTAACAAAATACATATACTAAAAAACAATAAAATTCACAATTAAAAGTTAAAACAAAAAATGATAAAATCCACAAGAATTAACGGATGTTGTGACCACGTACAATTTCATTTCATATAATCTTATGTGCAGAACTTGAGAGGGATTCACAGAGATTTTGGTGCAGGGAGGGCAACAACCGGGCCATTTGGTATTGCTTCTAAGACCTCCCTAGGAAATACAAAAAAAGAAAAAAGAACAAGAAAACTTTCTTGGTCAATCCAATAGCTTAAACTATTAGATGAGGTCTTCATACTATTTTATACTTAATTTTTAACAAATAAATGAAGATAATAAAATTTAAACTACTGACCGCTTGGTCATCAAAATTCTGATATCATGTCAAATAATCATTTTAACCTAATAGCTTAAGCTGTTAGGTGAAGTCCCAAGATATGATTTATATTATTCTCTAACAAAATCAAATAAAATAAGCAAGTAAATCAATAAATATCAAATAATCATCTCAATCTAAAAGTTTAAATTATTAAATTAAGTTTTATATATTTTTAATACACCTTCTAAAATAAAAAAATTTAAAATTTACAATTTATATAAAATTATAAATTTTATACTGCATGTCCACACAGTCATTATTACTATAAATATGTAGCAAGTATGCCTTCCCATGCATTCCATTTCAAGCAAAAATATTTTTGAGCTGAGGTAGAGCCACCATTTATCACAGTTTGCAGCAAACACACTTTTTGTGCGATGGCAACACCAACTTCGATATCGTTCGCAGTCCAAAGGTGCGAACCAGAATTGGTTGCACCAGCTAAGGCCACACCTCATGAATTCAGACAGCTTTCTGATATTGATCGCCAACTATACCTCCAATTTCAATTATCAAGTTACAACTTGTATGCACACAATCCATCCATGCAAGGGAAAGATCCTGTGAAGGTAATAAAGGAGGCAATTGCGCAGGCACTTGTGTATTATTACCCTTTTGCTGGTAGGATTAGACAAGGGCCAGACAATAAGCTTATAGTAGAGTGTACTGGTGAGGGTGTCTTGTTCATCGAAGCCGATGCCGATGCCACGGTCGAGCAGTTTGGTGATCCAATTCCATCTCCATTCCCATGCTTTCAGGAACTTCTTTACAGCGTCCCAGGATCAGAAGGGATCCCTCAATACCCCATTATTGCTTTTTCAGGTACGTATAGGACATTATTGGCTAATGTTTATTCATTCTTTCATTATTATTATTATTATTATTATTTTATTATTATTATTATTACTATTACTATTACTATTATTATTATCGAGAAAAATTAAAAAATATAATTAAAACAATGATGGTAATATTCCATCAATTACATTCTCATAAAGTATTAATAATTTTACATTATATTAACAGGTGACACGCTTGAAGTGTGGTGGTTTTGTACTTGGGCTCCGTTTTAATCACCAAATGAGTGATGCACTCGGCATGCTTCAGTTATTGAATGCCATAGGTGAGATTGCACGAGGTGCTCAATCCCCTTCAATTCTACCTGTGTGGCAAAGGGAACTCCTCTGTGCTAGGAATCCGCCACGAGTTACATGCAGACACAATGAATATGGTAATGATGCTCCTGTTGCTGTTGATCCTACAGCCAAGGTGCCTGAATTCCACGGCCAGGTTCACGCTGCAGCCCACCGTAGTTTTGTTCTCAACCGCAAGGAATTATCCAACGTTCGTAGATGGATTCCTTCTCATTTACACCCATGTTCAAATTTTGAGGTAATAACTGCATGCTTATGGAGATGCTATGCCATAGCATCTCAAGCTAACCCTAATGAGGAGATGCGCATGCAAATGCTTGTCAACGCACGTTCCAAATTTAACCCTCCATTACCAAAAAGGATATTATGGTAACGTCCTAGCTTTGCCAGCAGCTGTAACAAATGCTAAGAAGCTTTGCTTAAACTCTTTAGGGTATGCATTGGAAATGATAAGAAATGCCAAGAATAGAATAACTGAGGAGTACATGAGATCATTGGCTGATCTAATAGAGATAACCAAAGGGCAGCCTATAGCGTTACAATCATATGTCGTGTCAGACTTAACAAGTTTTGGGTCCGATCAGGTGGACTATGGATGGGGCAACACAATTTACTCTGGGCCACCTACGGCTATGCCGGATGAAATTTCTATTGGAGGAACCTTTGTTCTGCCGTATCGATTCAAGAACGGAGAGCGTGGGGTTATGGTTTTGGTTTCCTTAAGTGCAGTACCAGTTATGGAGAGATTTGCAATACTATTAGAGGAATTGGCAAGGCATGACCCAGAAAGAAGCCAAGGACAACAAGAAATGATACCAAGCTCCCTATAAGACAGAGGCTATGATATTATTCTATTCTTGGTTTGGTACCAAAAAAATATTTCAAAGCAGATGGTGGCGAAGTTTGAATAAGCCTTTTAAATTTATTTATTACCAACAAGCCTGTACTCTTTGACAGTTGAGAATAATGGAATGTGTTAGGTTGTGCTTTAGCCAACCTTCCTATTTATATAGAGGCGAGAACAACTGCAAAGAATCGTAATGATTACAACATCCTATAATAATTTCCTATTCGATAGATACATGAGTAATCAGAATGATTACAACATCGTATATTAATTTTCTATTCTCGATAGATACATGATATACATTCTATAATATGCCCCCTCAAGCCGAGGGTGGGGATCAACCCAAGCTTGAACCAAAAAGCAAAAAGGATGCAACAGGAAGCGGTTTAGTGAAGACATCGGCAAGTTGATCCCGAGAGGGAACAAAACAAATCTGAATTTCTTTCTTGGCAACACGGTCACGGACAAAGTGATAATCCACTTCAACATGCTTAGTACGAGCATGGAAGATAGGATTTGCTGAGAGATAGGTAGCACCAAGATTATCACACCAAATGGTAGGAGCAGAGACTGAGGGAACCTGCAAATCATAACAAGTATTGAAGCCAAATGACTTCAACATACCATCAGCAAGGGCTTTATACTCAGCCTCAGTAGAGGAGCGAGCAACAGTGCATTGCTTGCCGGATTTCCAAGAAATTGGCGTCTGACCAAAAAAGACAAGATAGCCGCCCGTAGACTTACGATCATCAATACTACCAGCCCATTCTGCATCTGTAAAGCCATGTAGAGCAAAAGAGGAGCCTCGAGTGATATGGAAACCATAAGATGTCGTACCTTTAAGGTAGCATAAAATATGTTTGACAGCGGCCCAATGAGAATTTGTAGGAGCATGCATAAATTGACAGACTCTGTTAACAGCAAAGCATATATCTGGACGAGTGAAGGTAAGATATTGAAGAGCACCCATGATTTGATGAAATCGTGTAGGATCAGAGAATGAATGATCCGGTAATAAAATGACTTTCGAAGGGGAGACTGGAGTATCAACTGGTTTGCAGGAAGTCATACCAGCTCGGGTGAGGATGTCAAGAATATATTTATGTTGACACAGCATTAAACCCATACTGGTAGAATGAACTTCAATACCCAGAAAGTAGTGAACAGCACCTAAGTCACAAAGCTTGAACTCAGAGCTGAGTAACTGTATAAGGTGATGGAGCATAGCAGAGATGCTACCCGTGAGCAGAATATCATCAACATACACCAGGAGATAAAAGATATTAGTACCATCAGATAAGATAAACAGGGAGGTGTCAACCTTGGAAGCTCGAAAACCGATGGAGAGCAAAAAATCACTTAGATGAGTGTACCATGCTCTCGGTGCCTGTTTCAAACCATACAATGATTTGTGCAATCTGCACACATGAGATGGAAGAGAAGAGTCAACGAAACCTGGAGGCTGTTTCATGTAGACCTCTTCAGTAAGAACACCATTGAGGAAGGCATTATGAATATCAAGTCGATGAATCTTCCAATTTCGCGAAACCGCGATAGAGAAAACCAATCGGATAGTGGCCTGCTTAATAACTGGACTGAAGGTTTCAGAATAATCAATACCTTCCTGCCCGGTAAAACCTCTAGCAACAAGGCGCGCTTTATAGCGCTCAATACTACCATCAACACGACGTTTGATCCGATATACCCATCTACTGCCAACAACATTCATAGAAGAATGAAACGGAACCAAGACCAAGTGCGATTTGAGCGCAAAGCAGCGATCTCATCACACATAGCATTATGCCAAACTGCATACCGGTCAGCATCAAAAAATGCAAAGGGCTCAGAAGAAGGAGAATGCAGTACCCGTGTGGAGGCAGAGGTGGCGGCAACAGAAGCAGCCAGGTTTGCTGTCTTCGGCTGCCGCGGTCTGAGAGTCATAGGATGGCTGCTGCGTGCTAGTGGAGACGCAGGGAAGATGGTGGCGATGAGGAGACTGTGGCAAGGGATAAGAAGATAAATCAACCATAAGTTGCGCACCGGGAGAGGATGATGAAGAAGCGACCTCCAAAGATAGGACCGCCAGCAGAGGAGGGGCCGCTGGCGACCGGATCTGGCAGAATATCGGGGTTGTCGCGACCGACATCGCGGCGGTCCCACAAAATAATTCTCATCTTGTGGAAAAAGAACAGATTTCTGGCACCATGTTCTTTTAGGGGAAAATGTCTTGTTTGGGGAGTCGCCACCTAGTATTATGGTCACTAGGAACCCTAACTGGTCAACAGAGATTCTATGGTTCGGGACTGGTTACGTAAAAGGGAAGATATTATCACCTCTTAAACATTCTGTCCTCAATGAAAAGTATTCTTTGCATTTTGAGAGCATTGTTTATTGTTCTAGGTTGCTTGCTTGCTTGATTAGAAAGGACTTCTATAGGCACATAACATAGGCTGTGGTTTTTGGCTATGAAAGAAAGGATTCATAAGGCTCAAAAAGTGTTTCAGGGTTTCAAAGACTGAGGATCACTATCAACAGTTTGACTTTTGACGTCATTCGTATTTTTTTTTGCCGCTCTTCTTTGATTTGCCCCTTTTTTTTATAGCTTTGCTAGAGCATACTCCCTTTATCTTGGTTATCACTTTTTCTTGTGATTTGGGTATGTCCCCTAGCATTTGAGTTTCTTCGGCTCTTTATGCCTTTTTGGCTTTCTCACGGCTTTTTCTCATTTCTCATTGAAATTTTCTCTTGCCCCCCAGTGTGGGGTGTGATCCTAGTCGAGATTTGTTTTCATGAAAGAAAAATTATTCAGGCTCAAAAAAGGGATCGCAAGGGATGTACTTATTTCAGAAACGTGAAAGGAATAACAAAGATGGCCTTTCCTCATTTCAAACGCAAGCAACTATGATCAATAAACTTTGACCCCGTCAAGTGTGATGGTTTGATCTTTGCAAAGATGCATTTCATGGGTCATGAGCAACGAGTTTACTACATACCATTATTCATACATTTAAAAACACATGATTCAAGAGTCATGGGGTAAAGGTGTTTATTCAATTCTTTTTTCTTTTCTTTCCTTTTTCACACTTTTTGTTTATAATTTAGTCACCTCAATGATGGAGTTGCTTGATTCACTTGTCATTCTACAAGTAGAATGTCCAAAAATATCGTTTTTGAATAAACAACAAATTATTTTTGGAATCAAAATGCAAGATTAATTTTTTTTCAAAACTCCAATAGGGAAATGGATTTTGGTAAAAGAGATCAATTAAGTCTATGAGATCATGCGAGATCGTAAGGGTATATTTTTGGTTTTTTTTTTATCAGGCACCTTTTATGAAAAAATATGCAAAGAGAAATCATTGGCCCAATCTTATTTATTGATTTGATAAAGACTTATACATCATGGATAATATTTCTTTCTGTAATCGAGTTCACAGGCCTAACTACATCTTCCCCATCCATTCTTGTTAGCATCAATGCCCCTCCTGAAAACGCCTTCTTCACTATATAGGGTCCTTCATAATTGGGTGCCCATTTCTCATGCGATCTTCTCCTGGTAGTGACAGAATTTTCCTCAATACTAAATCTCCTTCTTTGAACTCTCTTGGCCGAACTTTTCGGTCATATGCCTTGGCCATCCTTCTTTGATACAATTGGTGGTGAAAAATTGCCGCTTAACCTTCTCTCGCGATCATATTTAGCGCTCATATCGTATCTTGACCCACTCAGTCTCCTCGAGTCCAGATTCCATGAGGACTCTTAAAGATGGAATTTCTACTTCCAATGGTACCACTGCCTCCATTCCATATACTAAAGAGTATGGTGTAGCCCCAGTCGAGGTCCTTACTACTATTCGATACGCAAGGAGAGCATAAGGAAGCCGATCATGCCAATCTTTGTAAGTAATCACCATTTTCGAACAATCTTCTTTATATTTTTATTAGCAGCTTCTATGGCGCTGTTCATCTTAGGTCTGTAAGGGGACGAGTTGGAATGCTTGATCTTCCACTTTGTACATAGCTCCGCTATCATCTTTCCATTGAAGTTTTGAGCATTATCAGTCACCACTCTCTCGGGTACACCGTATCTACAGATTAGATCCTTCAATGAACCGCTTGACCACTTTCCGAAGTTACATGGGCATATGAGCAGGCCTCTACCCACTTGGTAAAGTAATCAATCGCTATAAGGATAAAACGATGTCCGTTACTGGCTTTTGGATTAATAGGCCCAATCACATTTATTCCCCACATTGCAAAGGGCCAAGGAGACACCATGTTAAATAAGGGTGCAGGAGGCGCATTGATTTTGTCGTTATACACTTGGCATTTGTGGCACCTTCGGACAAAATTTATGCAATCTTTCTCCATGGTCAACCAAAAGTAACCTGCTCTTTGCAATTGCCTAGCCATCATGTGTCCGTTTGTGTGGGTAGCACAAATTCCACCATGCACTTCTTGTAGGGCCTTGTTGGCTTCCAGATCACTCAGACATCTCAAAGAAAGTCCCATCAAATGACCTTTTATACAAAATCTCTCCATCTATGTAGTATTCCATAGCCATCCTTCTCAAGGTCCTTTTATCTATCTTCGAGGCTCCCGGCGGATACTCTTGATGCTGGATAAATCTTTTTATATCCGTGTACTATGGGTCATTGTCCGTTTCTTCTTCTATTAAACAACAATGAGAGGGAGAATTTCTGATCTCGATGCTTACAGGTTGGATTTTTGCATCACACTCAATTATAGCCATAGAAGCTAAGGTAGCTAACGCATCGGCAAACTGATTTTTATCTCTCCCCAAATGAGTAAATTCTAGTTCATCAAAGCCTTCAGCTAATTTGGAGAGGTATTCCTGGTATGGTCTCAACTTTTCATCCCTTGTCTGCCTTTCACCTTTTACTTGACAGATTATTAGCATTGAGTCTCCATATACTTCTAATTTCCCTACCTTCATCTCTAATGCAGGCTTCCAATCCATGGATGCAAGCTTCATACTCAATGTGTTGTTTGTACAACTAAAGTGCACTTTCCTGAAATAGGATATTGCTTTCCTTCGGGAAAATTATCACAAAGACTCCGCCTGCTGTTGCCCGATACATTTCTTTGCGCACCGTCAAAATACATGGCCCACCAACCACTCTTCTCTTCCTTTTCCGTTACTAGCACATCTTCATCAGGAAAGTCAAAGTTCAAAGGCTCATAATCTTCAATAGCATTATCGGCTAAATGATCAAAAATTGCGATCCTTTTATCGACTTCCTTGTCATGTAGATGATGTCATACTCTGGCCAAGAGTACTTGCCATCCGGCTATTCTACTTGACATGTATGGCTTTTCAAAGATGTAATTTTAGTGGGTCCATACTTGAGATCAACCGGTGGTGTAGTATAACATATATTGCCATGAACCTCTTCACACCCGAAACCGTGATCGCAACATAACTTCTCTACCATATCAGAATCGGATTCACACTCTGGAATTTCTTACTCAAATAGTAGATGGCTTGCTCCTTTCTTCCCCGACTCATCCTGTTGCCCCAACATACAACCCATAGCTGATTTGGTCACAGTTAAATACAGGATGAGTGGCCTTCCGTACACGGGCGGTACCAACAATGGAGGTTTTTGTAAGTACTGCTTGATCTTATCGAAAGCTTTTTGGCAATTTTCATCCCATGTTCCAGATTCTTCTTCTCCGAGTAATCCAAAAATCGGTTCACATGTGATTGTAAGTTGTGAGATAAATCGGGCAATATAGTTCAAACGCCCCAAAAAGCCTCGAACTTCTCTTTCGGTCTTTGGAGCGGGCATGTCTTGTATGGCTTATACTTTGTCGGGTCCACTTCTATGCCTTTATTGCTCACCACAAATCCTAATAATTTGCCCGATTTTACCCCAATGTACACTTTGCGGATTCAACTTCAACTGATATTTTCGCAACCCCGAATGTACACTTTTCAGTATTCAATTTCGTTGTGCATCATATCATGAAAAAGTGCTACCATTGCCCTTTAGTATGTCGCCCAAAGATTTTTTAATCCAAATGGCATTACCTTATAACGATAAGTTCCCATGGGGTGATAAATTTCGCTCTTTCTCTTATCTGCTTCGCCATTTTAATGGATTATAACCGAGAAACCATCCATGAAAGAGTAAGTGGAACTCTTAGCGCCGTTGTCTACCAACACGCCTATACGAGGTAACGGAAGTTATCCTTTGGGCTTGCTCTATTCAAATCCCAAAATCCACGCATACCCCGATTTTATTGTCCTTCTTGGGAACCGCCACAATGTTAGACACCCATTCGAATATTCTACTACCTCCAAGAAACCCGCATCCCACCGCCTTGTTATCTCTTCTTTTACTTTGAGCAATACATCGTCTTGTCCTTCTTAGCTTCTTTGACTGATCGGCAACCTTCAATCAAAGGTAACCTATGCACTACTATTTCAAGATCCAAACCGGGCATGTCGACCATGACCGGGCAAAAATATCCACATACTCCGCAAAAAGGGCGACCAACTCACTCCTCATATCCAGAGTGATCAACATCCCTATTTTCAACTCCTTTTTGTCATGCTCCGGTATTTACATTTATTAATTCTAATTCCTCTCTTGCGGGCTCCCATGCATGTTCGGATTGTTTTACAAGCTCGAACTCCTCAATGTCATCTTCACCATCTTCTTCTTCATCCATTAAAGTTATAGTTTTATCAAAATTAGGTCAATTATTCTCGATGCAATAGGTTTGTAAGTTTATCGTTGTCCCGCTTTCAGATTCCCCGAAGCGAAAGTGCCTTTGTTATGAGTGCATAATGGAAAAGGTGAAACTAGAAAGCATGATGAAGGGAAAAGCAAAGCATGATCTCATTAAAACTTGAAATGATAGAAGGGCTCAAAACAAAATCTTGTTGCCAATATCTTGAGCCACGATTATTGGCAACGCAAATTTATTCAAAAAAATACAAAGCAAACACAAAAAAGGCGCACAAACAACAAATGTTTACTTTTTAAAGATAATCGGGACTTCTTGAGTTTCCCAATTGTTCAACTCTTCCCCTTCACCTAATCTTGTCACAAAATCGGGTAGACCATCCTCTAGAGCACTCACTGATCGGTTGGGGTAGTTCTTCATAGGGGCTCTCTTCGCCTTCAAAACCCCCCTTGGTGTTCTTGTTTGTTGATCTCTTCTAGATAGTGGATGGTAGCACCGCTTAAATTCTTTTGCTCATCCTCTCAATTTCCCCAATATTGATCACTTGTGCAGTGGGGGAACGCTATGTGGATTGGAGGGATCCGAATTCGACCCTCATTAGGCTCCCTTCCTTCGATTCAAGCCATCCTCCTTTCTCTTTTAAACTCACCGCTTCTCTTGAAATCTTCCTTTCTAGGTTTAAAACCTAAACCGAACCTCCGATTGGCGCATTTCATCTTTATTACGTTGATCATCTCGGGCATTCCCGTGATAGGGTCATACCGGAATGGAAGTCCGTGTTTCAGAAATATTTAATAACTATCCTTGCGAACCTCGTAAACCTCCGGTTTTCTCCGCGAACAGATTCTTAGGTACCCATTCAGCATTTACTACCTCAAATGCATGTAGGTTTCCGTCCTTACTCTCTTCAAATCTATATAAGGAATCGACAACGCTTTCTCACCATAGCTAAAGCCTCTTCAAACTTCATCATCACCAAGTTCCCATTGATGATGAACTTAACCCGTTGGTGTAATGAGGATGCAACGCTCGGCCGCATGGATCCAAGGTCTTCCCAACAACATGCTGTATGTGGGATGAATATCCATCACTTGTAAAGTTACTTGGAAAGGTTAGGGGCCAATTACAAGCTCAACATCAATATTTCCCATAATCGCCTTGGCGAACCATCATATGCTCTAGCCGGCATGGTACTTGGCTTCATATGGGAGACGCCAACCGGCATCTTATCAAGCACATGCCTTGGCAACACATTCAAGGCGGAACCATTATCTATCGAAGACCTTGGCGATCACACAATCCTTACATTTCACAAAGATATATAACGGCTTATTATGACCGGCTCCTTCATGATCTAGTTCATCATCCGTGAAGTAGAGATAGTTAGTGGCTTGAATCCTTCCCACCAAATGTTCTATAGAATCCTTGTGATATCTTGAGGAACATATGCTTCGTTAAGGACCTTCCTGAGAGTGTTTCTATGCAACTCAACTCAAAACTAATGATAATAGAGAGATTCGAGGGGTCTTTTTCAACCCGGTCCACCACACCGGATTCACCGGGCTTCATTAGCTTCAAGAACTCGTTAGCCTCCCTCATCGCCACACTGGTTTGTTAACCTCATCGGCCTTGGCCAACTCCACCACATTCTTTCCTTTTGCTCTCCTTTGGTCTTCTAGCTCTTCAGCGTGAACATCTTCCATTTCGGGTTAACCCCCAACTTCAAAAATGAAAAAGTAGGAGTCGGTCCCATGGTATGGAAAGAATAACCATAATTATGAGGTATGGCATTATAATTTCCACTAACCGTGCTTGTAGGTCTAGCCAAAATCATTCTTGGGGTCCTCCCTCCGTTGGTTGATATCTACAAACTTCAATTTTCTTGTCGAAACAAGTCATGGTTCCTACTAGGTTTTCCTCGGCATCCCTATCCGCAACATTCCCAATGTCATCATGTCTTCTACTTTCACCAAAACTCTTCACAAGAGTTTACATGGTGTCTCATATCTCCGGTGATACTCACAATATTCACCCTTGTGCTCAAGGCGTTTGCTTTTTGATGGGTGTTTAGAGGTACCCGCTTTGCTCCAACATTTTGTACAATCCCTCCATTGACAACTTTAAGACATTAGTACCCCTCTCTTCTTCTTCCAAAGCATTCACCCCTCCACTTCCGAAGCATGGTGTGGTAGCGGGTTGGATTTTACGCTTGGAAAATCATCAAAGGAAATCCAACCCGCCTTGATGAGTTGGAGGATTCTCCTTTTGAAAGCCAAACAACCATCAATATTATGGCCGGTGATACCGCATGGTACTCGGGATTTCCTCGGTCCGGCCGGTACCATTGAGGAAAAAGGTGGTTGCAAGGGTGTTAAAGGAACAGTGTTACTTGGCCACGGCCGAAAGCAATCTTTGATACATCTCACTAAGAGGTATGGGAAGTGGGGCAATTCTTCTTGGTTTGCAGGAAGTTTCTCGCGGGGTGAAATGTGTTGCTTTGGTGGTACGGATATTTTGGGTATTTGTTTGGTTTCTTTGATAAGGCGGCGTGAAATTTATGTCGAGGTGGGAGAAATGGCCATGGGTGGCCCGAAATTGTGCTTTCTTCCCTTACCTTCACCTTCAACATTATGGATGTCGCCTCCTTTCTCGGCCCAACAAAACCCCTTTTTTCACTTGGTCGTGGATCCTACCCATCCGAATGGCTTGTTCAATTCGCTCTGTATAACAACCAAATCGAGAAGCTTTGTGCAGCACTTCCCACCAAATACTCAAAGTATGGTGCTTTAAAAAGTATTGGAGAACAAACCTATCATTTCCTTCTCCAATAGGGATTAACTTGTGCCGCTTGCCACCACCTTGTGCATACTCCTTCGTGATTCCTTATGACCTTTCTCCAACGAATGCAAACTTGATCTATCGGGGCTATGTCCATATTGAATTTATATTGCCTAATAAAGGCATCAACTAGGTCTTTCCATCCCTTTACCTTGGTGTTGTCCAAACGCATGTACCAAGTGAGGGCTACATCGCTCAAACTATCCCGGAAGAAGTGGATCAACAACTTCTCATCTTGTACTACTTCAACATCTTATTGCAAAGAAGACTTAAGGTGTGTTATTGGACATTGAGTTCCAAGTGTATTTGATGAATTCCCGCACCCTAAATTTCTTAGGAATGACTACGTTAGGTACTAAACACATCTCACCGCTTTCACTGGGTCATACAAATGATTTCCCTCAACCGCCTCACCCTCTCCTCTAGGGCAGCCCACTTCTCCAAACCTCAGCTCCTATCGCTTTGTCTCTAGAAGACCCTCCAAGGTTAACTCATCAAGATGAGGAATCCTCATCGGATATATAGGTCGACCCGGAAATGCGTAGCATATTGGGGCTCATGTAAGATCCACTTGCCCCCATGTTTGGTAGGTTGAAGAATGTCTGAGGCGTTGGTGGTATCCCGAGCAAGAAATGCCGGTTGGGAGGATGTCCCTTCTCCCGACTTAGATCTCGGGGCTTGTTCGAGTAAGATAGTAAGCCTAGCGACATCTTCCTTCGCACTGCTCAACTCCTTCCGATGTTGAGCATCCAATTGAGTTCTTCCTCATTTTCCATTTTTTCCCACAAACCGTGTGTTATGAGTGTGTTTTAATGGGGGACCTATATTTCCCCTGGCCATTATGGCATTATGACAATTCATAAGTGTATGTTCAAAAAATGCATGAGTGTGAATGCAATATTTTGGGCATGGATTATTTCATGGAAAGGTGACATAACAACCGCTATCCTTTGGATGCGTGGTCGGATCTACATCCCGATACTTATTGCAATGCCGAGAGGAGATCTGATTAACCTTTTTACCATCCGAGCTTTCAGACTTAGTATACACACTTTGAATAATAAATAAAGATCTCCGCGTTTTTTATTTAACCCATAAAACTTTCATTACAACAAATGATTCATCTTAATCTATTACAAGGGGAAAGGCACGCGCTCTATTAGCTATAGCTTTTAGAAACATATCGGTGTTATTCATGCTCCTTCGAGACTTTGCAATGTCTCCTCCAACTTGACGAGCCTCCACTTTAGCCAATGAGCCTCTACGAGCTTCGGTCAATTTGCTCTTGAAATTCCCTTATTCTTTCATTATGGATCAAAGTTATTTCGGATAGAGAATTATTAGCAAGATCTAATATTTGAATGTGACTCTCCATCATTTTCTGACTTTCTAGCAATTGCTCGGTCTTCGCTTCTCCCTTTGCCAACCTTGTCCTCAATGCTTTTGCTTCAATTTTAACACTATTGAGTTTAGTTCTCACATTCTGGGTGGTTTTGACTATCTTCTTGGTTTTAACCAACTCCAATTCAACATCATTCAACTGACTCTTGAGTTCTTTTATATCTATTAAATGTTTGCTTGACACGCTTTTGAGTTTTGACGGCCAATTCCTCCCAATACTGGGCCTTCTCCACTTGAAGTGTCTTCTCCTCATTAATGACTTTTAGGGATTCTAAGTCGCTCATTGCTTTCATCCGATCTCGGCCCAACGAGTCCCTTTCTTCCTCGGCCAATTTCCTCATAGCTTTTTCTTCGGGTAATTAATGCTCTAATGATAGTCTCAAATCCTCCTCGCTTTAAGCTCGGCTTGCAATCGCTTTACTTGCCTCTTAGTTCTTCTTCACAACTCACCCTCTTTTTTTCGGGTGCCCACGGATTCTGAAATCTCTACCATGTCTGAGACTCTTCCACTACGCCATTCAGATACTTTTCACTAACCGTGGATTCCTTGATCCATTCTCCTTCTTTATCAGCAGTAAAGAATTCCAATCCTGCTTAATGCGTTCTAACATTTCCAGTGTAGCCCGTTTATAGACCCCTGTAAGTTAATCTATGTCAATTGTCCTAGGAACACTTTGTATGCCCCAAGTCGCTTTGCAAATAAAAGCAAAAAGAGAATCGACGTATCCCGTTATTCCAATTAATGGTACCCAAGGCTTTTCTCCACAACTCATCAAGCTTGTCATATTTCTCATCCAAGGAGCTTTCCAATTAAAAATGCTTAATGGAAGCCTTTGCAATTTTACCCTCCAATCATCTTCCGAAAAGCTCTCCCACTCTTTTGATACGAATAACTCGAGTGGCTTTTGGTCAAACCACCGTAAATTATTGAATATTGGCATCTCCGCTTCTATATGACTTAACAACCGGATGAATAGTAAAGAGACACAACATCTCATGGAACCTTTACCCGCTTTCTTGCAATGACTAAGAGATAGGAAGGTTTCCAAAAAATTATGCACACGGGTTGATCTTTATCTTTTCATATTCCACAAACAAATTGGCAATTCCAAACCGAGAATTCCTAGAAGAGGGACATAGAACTAAACCAAATATTCCCAAAGCCAATATTCTATGTTTCTCTAATTTAGCACCCTGTTAGCTTTTTTAGCAACCAACAACTCCTCTAGTCATTTCCATCTAAGACCCCCCAAAGTTATCTTTTCTCTATATGGTATTAGCCGAGGAATCCCTAGTAGCTTCGAAGCTCATCCATGGTGTCGAATTCTTTCGGCTGGAAGTACACTTTGTAGGCATCTTCGGGAATTCAACAACACACTATACTTTTCAATGGTAGGTGTCATGTCGACATTTTGGAAAGTAAAATGACGGTAATCGTGATCCCAAAATGTATCATGGCTTTTATAGCCGATGGAAAACTGCACCTTCAAAAGGTGCAAAATCCTCCCATACTTCATAGCAAATTCTCGCTTCATCTATCCGATACTTAGCGAGGAAAAACAATCATAGTGTCGCTTATTATGCACCTAACATCTTGAGTAGCGTGTCCCACCGGTATTTGGTCTAGGCGCTTCCCTGGCCATTTGCAAGGATTCGATTCGAGTCCATACCAACAAGGTTACCTCCCGAATAATGGTCATTATGTCACCCAAGGTCCCGGAATGAAAATGCTTAAATGTTATGCTTATCTTAGTGAAATTATACAGGACCCACCTAAAAATATGTTCTAACCATTAAATGCATCCGGTAGTTTGACTATCTAGTCTCAAAGGTCTTCCGATGCTGGATCGCCTCAAAGGTTGATATGAGGTTTACAAGCAAAGGAAGATAGAGGCCCCGAGTAAAAATCGGCTTGGCATATCAACCACCATCGAGCAAACAAATCATGCGAGAGTTGGATAGTTTCATGAAGCCTTACCCATGCAAAGCCATTAAAGGCCAAGTACTCCACTTATCTTAAAGTTGATACCACACGATATATATAAAAAAAACGTGTTTGAATGACGCTCGATTTAACATATATGCATGATAAATATGAATGATTATGCATGCAAAGCAAAGAAAAGAAAAAAATGCATAATAAATAATAATAAAACAATAAATAAATAAATAAAAACAAAAACTTGATAAACACCAACAACAACAACAAAAAAAAATAAAATAAAATAAAAACAAAAAAATAAATAAATAAATAAAAATAAAATAAATAAAATAAACATAAAAATAAAAATAAAATAAAAAATATTTAGCAATAAAAGAAAAACAAAAAATAACAAAGCTTAGTCCTAGTCCCCAATGGAGTCGCTTATTCTCCGCACATCCATCAAGCGCTGGCCCCACAAAAATAATTCTCATCTTGTGGAAAAAGAACGCATTTCTGCACCATGTTCTTTTTAGGGAAAATGTCTTATTTGGGAGTCGCCACCTAGTATTATGGTCACTAGGAACCCTAACCGTCAACAGAGATTCTATGGTTCGGGATCAAGGTTACGTAAAAGGGAAGATATTATCACCCCTTAAACATTCTACCTAAGGCAAACTGCATTGCTATTTTTTTTTTGTCTTAAAATGCTAAAATTTTTTATTGGTTTACGCCCGACGATTTATTCGCAAATAATTCCCACTGCATCGCATCGAATATTTGACTACTGCTTAATTCCAACTCAGCGCTGGTAACTATATCGTGAGCCATAAAAATGAATCTAGATTAATATATATTTTTTTTATTCCCGCTTAACGCTTAGTGAATAAACAAATAAATTAAATTTATTTTATTACTTAATCCACATATTTCTTCTCTATTTTTATGTAAAATGAAAGAAAATACATAAATAAATAAATAAAATAAATAAAATTAAATCAGCTTTTTTTTATTCTTGACTCAAGGCCATGAATAATAAATAAATCAATTTATTTTTCATACATGCACCTAGATATATATATATATATATATATATATATATATATATATATATATAGTTTTTTTTTATAAATAAAATATAATATAATGATTAAGAATAATATAAACTTAACCAAGATTTTACTCCCGACCAAGGCCTATGAATAATCCCAGAAATTTATATTATTTTTATTCATGCTTAAACATGTTTTTCTATTTTTTCTTTTTAATTTTTTTAATTTTTTTATTATTGGGTCGGGCCCAATTTTTCCTATATGGGTGGACTCAGAGCCACCTGCCCAAATTTACAACATCGCCTGCCGCTGACCTTGGCTGGTCCCAAAGACGCATGAACTAGCTTTACGCAGGCAGAGCTGGCCAAGGTAATTTAACTTTGGCACAAGGTTCGGTGCACCGAACAAAACAAAGAAGAAAAAACGAAGAAAAAATAGAGGAAGCTTACCTTGTTATGGTTGTTTGCTTCACGGAGTTCTAGCATGCTCCGGCAAATGACGGCTGATGGCGCCTCATCACCACATAAACCAGAATCTCCCTTCAAACTCTACCTTCGCCTTCTGCTTCTCCCGCTTCAAGAATTGTCCCCGTGTTCGCTTTTTCAAGTTCTCCCAACTATCTCTCGCTCATTTTTGTTTTGGTAACTTTAGGCAAGTGTTATGAGGGAGGCGATTTTCTGCATGGGGTTTCAAAAATACTAAAAAAATGCAGCCGTGTCTTTGTGTTTCTGGTTTCTTTATTCTCTCCTTCCTCTGCTTTTTTTTATCACTCCGCCAACCCCTTCCTCTTCGTGTGTTCTGCTTATATAGGCATTGGCTGTTGATAACGGGTGATAGGGCCAACGGTGGCCACCATTAAGGCGCCTAACCTGACATGATTCACTACCGCAACGCTCCTCCCTCCATTACCGCAGTAAACGGTTAACGACTTGAAGGAGAAGAAGATGAACAACGCCACTTTCAAAACGACGCCGCTTGGAGATAAAAAAAAGTGGCCCTTTTGTATTTCGAACCCCAGCCTCCAAACGCCTTGTAATTAAGTCCCCGGGTTTAAACCGGAATTGGCCCCCGTGATTTCGACGCTTTAACAAGTTGATCCTGATTTTAATTTTGTAATTTTGACCCCAAACTTTAATATTTCTTCAATTAAGTCCCCGATTTAATTAAATCAAAGTCTAATTAAGTCTAAAACTTATCACTCCAATTAAACCCATGGTTTGATTAATTAAACTAGTTCCAAGCTCAATTAAGTTTCAAAACTTAACAATTCTCCAATTAAGCCCCGATTGATTAATTAAATCAATTCCAAGCTTAATTAAGTCTCAAACTTATCAATCTCCAATAAACCCTTGATTGACGTGAATTAAATTAATTCCAAGCTCAATTAAGTCTCAAAACTTATCAATTTTCCAATTAAACCTTTAATTAGATTATTAATTAATTCCAAACTTAATTAGATTAATTTCAAAGTTTAATTAAACCCCAAAACTTCTAATCATGTTGCCCTTAACCAAATTTTAATTTATTCTTCATTTATCTCATTTTACTATTATTATTTTCTCATCATTTTTTTATCATCAACATTTTTTATCCTTTCCAAGAAATTAAAAAAATAAAAATAAAAATAAAAATGGCCAAAAATTGCTTATAAATAAGGGTGGGCGAAAGGCAGGAGGGGCTAGTAGAGTGCCCCAAGACCATGAGGAGAGGAGATCCATTTACCTACCTAAACCCCGCATCATAAGGGTTAGATAAACAAGCATGTGATGATGGCCAAGGGATGGTCCGAGTCGATCTGGTGCTTGTCTGGAGTGGCAAAGATGTGTGCAGGGGCTATTTGGGTGGTCATGGAAGTGGGTGGTGGTAGGTGGTTTAACAAGTTTGGAAGGGTGACAAAGTGGGATGGGGTTGTGGTGGAAACCTTGCAACTGCTCGTAATTATCGAAGGAAACACATGTTCAAGGAAACGACATGACGGAAATATAAATACATGGTTAGATGCAAATGTCAAAACATTGATAACCAAGATGGAGGAACTATATCCAAAGAAAACACATGGAGAGGAAATAAAATCCAATTTATGATTATTATATGGACGCAAAAAGGAAAACAGAGACACCTAAAAGTACGTTAAAATGATAATCGTGGAGACCGGAAATAAATAATCAAACGGAGAGCAATGGGCAAGAACAGAGGGCATGCGATTTATAAGATAAACAGAGGTTTCAAAAGCATAATTCCAAAATCGGAGTAAGGCGCTTTACATTGCCCTAAAAGAGTAAGACCTGGTTTCCACAATATGCCTAGGACAACGCTTCATCAAGGGCATTTTATTCATGAGTGTGAGGACAAAAATGTGGATAATTTAGCGATATTCATCATCCAATCAGCTTGAACAGATTTTATTTTAATGAAAATTGACGCTCAACGAGTCCAAATTGATGAAAAACGAGTAAACATCGACTAGCAACGAAAGGATAATACCATACATATTTAGTATAAGCATCAACAAATATTAACAAAATAACGATAGCCATCCAATAAAAAAAGGAGGAGCAGTGGCCCTATACATCACTAAAATTAATTCAAACGAGAGTGGTAATTTATGACCCGTAGGGTCCTAAAGGACAAACGTGATGATTTTCCCAATGACAACTTCGTGACATTGAAAATTAAGACGATTATTGTTACAATGATCTTATTTTTTCGAGATTAACAATTGAAAAATACGTAGTAGGGATGACCCAGCTCGACGGCGGCATAAATCGCGGAGGCTAGGTGTGGAGACCAATAGGCTTGAGGAACCGACGTGATGGAAGACTTGGTAGCGGCATAGACCATCTTTACTCGACTGGAGAGAAGGATTTCATGGGTGTTGAGATCCTTGACATAAAACACACGGAGGTGAAATTCAAAATAAACATTATTATCAAGAAACAATTCAAGCAGGAGCGAGGGTTTCAGAATTGCAGTGAACATGAAGAACATTAGATAAGGTGAAAGAACGATGTGGTGTATATATTTTCATGACCGAGGAGATATAGGGGGAGTGCCCTTACCATCACCAACATGCAAATTATCATTACCAAGATGCCGCCTCGGGCGAACAAGGTGGCAAGATCAGATGTGACGCTGATTGGCACCGATCTCAAAACCAATCAACAGAACCCGGCTGAGGAGAGATTGCCGCACTGTATCTGCGCGAGGTTGTCGGCCATAACCTTCCGCTGGAATCGAGGGCAACGGGAGTCAGGTGATGGGTTGACAATAGGCTATGGCTGCGGATTCTCGCCTCTTGCGCCGCCAAGAGCCCTCGCTATTGTCACCAAGGGAGGAGTTTTGGAAGTCATGTGATCGGTCCGAGCGCGAAATCGTTGCCTCCCGCTGTTGGATCTGCTGGGATGCCACCACCGCTGAAGTGGCCCCGCGGCTGTAATGCAAAGTCCGGCCAGCAGCAACAAGAGCGTAGATGGAATGTCAAGGTGTGGGCAAAACAGAGGAGCACATGTATGGCGGCCAGTAAGAGTTGTAAGAAATTGCAGAGGAGATGGATGAAGATCTCATAGATATGAAGGTGTCAAATTTTGCACAAGAGGTAACTAAGTCTTTAGACTCTCCCAAGACTACGAAACACATATAAATTGTAAATCTTCAATGAAATCGTCACCAACAATGCCAATTCAACAAATAAGGCCTTTGTTTTTGCATAAATTGAGTTGTCGATTCATCACCCTCACAAGATCCCGAAGAGGCCGTGAAGTTGCATAATACGAGTTGAGGTGGTGGCTTGAGCTCGCTCAAGAGTGCCTCGCTTAACAAGAACTTTGACGTACCAACAACAAGATGCAAAAACTCATAGATAGGGGAGGAAAGAAGAGCACTTAGAATGAGTTGGTCCTATTGTTTCCAATTTTGAAAAAGCAGATTTAATCCAAGAGTAGATACCATCATGGAAAAGAACATGTGTTGATGGAAATGTGTCGGAGCCATCAACAAAACCAAAAACTCCTTGCCTAGGAGATAAGGCAAGATCTGCATACACCAATATAAATAATTGTGTTTGTTAATTTGAGGAGATGACTTGATGAGGTGAGAAAGGGAGATAATGCTTGTTAGTAGAGGCAGCAGACGGGTCGGTAAGAGGAGGCGTTTCACCAGCCATGGTAGAGGAGAATCTGTGCAGTTGACGCAGCAGAGAAAGCATGGAGGCGTCGTGAAGAAAAGAGGGCTGCACCGCGGAGGCTAGAAGAAAGCTCGGACTGGTGCGAATGGTAATTTGAAGATGGGCGTGACTGCTCCATTGAAGGGCGGAGGTCGAGGTCAGGAGAAAAGTATGTTTAATTTATTTTAGGTTTTGTGGCTGGGGGTGATACTTGGTTGAGAATAATAGAATGTGTTAGGTTGTGCCTTAGCCAACCTTCCTATTTATATAAAGAGGCAGCAGAACACCGCAAGAATCAGAATGACAATAACATCCTTTATTAATTTCCTATTCTCGATAGATACATGAGTAATCAGGGAATGATTACAAATATCCTATATTAATTTCCTTCATTCTAATAGATACATGATATACATTCTATAATATTGACCTTGTTGTGATTATACTTAGATATATGAATTGGAGTTGTCTTGAAAATTTGGTGATTTGTGTGGTCTCAAATTGTTTACGGTTGTAAAATTTGAGTCTCATGAGTATTACTTGTTTAGTGTGCTCACTTTATATTCAATAATAAGATCAATATTTGGGGTCACAAGTTGGCAGGATTGATCCTTGTTTCGTGTGTTAATTAGGGGTTTGACTATATAAAAACAAATTAGGTTTTTGATCAACATATATATGCCATTTTGCGAAAACAAAATAACTGCACCATTGACAACAACCGTTGATTTTTACTATTTTTTGCCTGAGTCAAAGCAGAGCACCATAATAACTTAGGAAAGCTGCATAGAATTTGGTTTGAGTTACATTTTAAGTTGCTTCGAAGAAAAAAACTTTTAAAAAAGTAATATTCAAGAATTTTATCTTTGCTTATGGATTTTAACTAAAAATTAATTAAAGGGAGAAAGCATAGAGAGTGAAGTTAGAATAAGAAATTAAAACAAATATATACAAATACGGTTTTTATAAACTTGTACAATGTGTTTTAAACCCATGCTGGACTAGTTGGTCCGACAAGAAATTTGCTGAGACGATTGGGATAACCCAATTCTTAAATCACTCCTAAATTTTGTTTTTTATCTGGGGGCACGGTGCCGTTTTGAACGGCACGGTGTAGCTTCTCCCTGCAAATGCAGAGACAGGGGAGAAGAAGGATATTTTGGAAAATTTTCCGTTATTCTTCCCTTCTCTCTCCACCCCACTTGTCCAAAAATCTCGCATGACCCATACCCACACAACCATACCTCCTGCAAGCATTAAGGAAGAAAAATGAGATTTGAAAACCATGCCCGGGGATGCAGCTCCCATCACTCCACCTTTACCCTGCGCCATGGCAGGGGTGGTGATCCTCTCCCCTCCTGCTTATAACACACCAGAGGAGTGAACCAGCAACCAGGGGGAAATTTAAGAGGAAGGAGAGGGAGGCTGAAACAGAAGGAAAGAAGCAGAAACAGGAGGGGCTGGAAAAAGATTTTTGAAAGAGAAAGGAGGAGAAACTGAGAGAGAGACCGACAGTTTTAAGGAAAAGAGAGACTGAAAGAGAGGAAAAACAGATTTTAGAGAGAAAGGAATGAAGAGAAGCAGACCTAAACACTAGAAATTAAAGGGGAGAAAAGAAAAGGAGGGAGAGCAAGAGAGAAGACAGAGGAGAGAAAGAGAAGCCATCAAAGAAGAAGGGAAGAACAGGAAGTGACAGAGGAAGGTAAAAATCCTGGAGAAGAAGAACAACCGCAGCTGCCACCGTAAGCTCTCCACCGCCACAGCGCACCACCTGACGGCAGCGCGACAGCCCGGAAGAGACAGAGGAGAAGAAAAAAACACGAGGAGAGGGGGCTGAGAAGAAATGTAAACAGGAGGAGAGGTGAGTATTATTGAAAACGCTGCCGCTGTCACCGCCGCCTTCCCACCACCGCCGACGACCACAACCGTGCTTTCCCCGCCCAGGTAACTTTCTCTCCCTCCCCTGTCGTTGTTAGCAGCTCATCTTCATTTGCATGCAGAACGTGAGCAATTCACGTTCTGCAGCAAAATAAAGATTAATTAGCTAGTTTGTGCTGTGCACAGTAACTTAGCTAACTGAGAGCTTTGCTGGCTACTGTGCGCAGCACAGTAACCAGCCCTTTATTGCTTATGGCTGGAACATCAGCCCAGCCCACGCGGCTGGGCTGGAGTCCAGCCCACAGGTATATGGGCTGGGCCAGCTCCAGCCCAGGATTGTTGGGCCAGATCCTGCCCAGTTTTTTTTTTGTTAAAAGAAAAATTGAAAAATATTTGTTTGTAATTTTATGGGGCTTCCTGTCAATATTTTTATGTCATTTGATTAATATCATAAAATATTTTTGATGTTGCTAAAAATACAAAAAATCCGATATTAAAATATCCTACGGAAAACCTCTCAAAATACAAAAAAAAACTTGTTTCGAAAAAAAAGAGAAAAATGTTTTTGTGCATACGGCCATGTGTCTCAAAGCCAAAAATCATATTGGCGCTTTTTTCACACATCAAAACAATGTTTTAGTGATGCTATTTGACTTTAATAACCAGCTTTAGTGAAAGTCAAGAAACATTGGCCAAAATTTCAAAAAACAACAAAAATTTTGTATTTGTTTGTCTTTTTAGTATCCTGGGCATCACCATGTAATACGTATTTCAGATATAAATTTATCAATGTTAGAACTACATGTTATCACATTAAGATAAGAACTCTCCTTATCGAGGAGGGCTTTTCTGAATCTTAGACAAATAGAACCAACAATTGAAAGCACCAAACCTTAAATTTTGACTGCATAAAAATAATGCAGCCTACCTTGGGTAGCGACGGGGTGCTAATACCTTCCTTTACGCAAATCCGCCTCCGACCACCGCGGGCCGACTGGGAAATTCAAGTGACCGGCATACTTGAAAAGTGGACTCTCATTTTATTTTTCCATCGGAGTAAGAGACAAGAATTCCTTGTCTCTCCAAATTTTCCGCATACCATCCATGAGTGTGGAGGGCGACGCCACACGCCGCGGGGATTAACGTGTGACAACCACCACCTAACTTTTGAATGAACCCATAACAAGCTCCACTAAAAAAAAAACATATTTGGTTTAATAAGGTATAATTGGATGAAATTACAGTTTTCTTTTGATTTTATATAGATTATTGGTTCAGCTTCATAATATAGGAGTTGAATTTCAGCTTTAAAGGGCTGGGACTAGTCATAATTATCAAGTGTTTTAGCATATCAATAATTGAGAGAAAAAGATAAGTGAGAGCTGAGTCTTCAAGCTTTTTTATAAAGAAAGAATCCTCACCTGCATTGTCCTGAAGAAATTTAGACAATGACCAAGAAAATTAAAATTGTTTTCAATAGAAGGCAAAAATGGGTGTGAAGATTAGGGGCCTTTCGTTCATCCATCTCTACTTTAAAGGATCTCCATACCATTTTAATTTAAATTCTTCATTTATGATAACAGATATTGCGGCATAAATCTAAAAATTCTCATATTAAAGAGCAAAGAAGATTCTTTGAGCAATTTGAGAAAATAAAAAGGGGACCGAAGGATAAATTCACCTACTTCTGTCCTAGGAAATTATTTAAAATGATTATGGAATTGGATACATAAGTTAACACCTCACTGAACGAAAAAGTCACTTCACATCCTAATCACTGGGTTCAATAATATGTTAAGCATTGCTTTACGCACCACTGACGAAAAGCAAATATTACTATAAATTTGGACCAAGTATGGAAGAGCACGCATCCCATTGGAGCCTGCATATCTTGAGTAATTCTGCTGCGGTGCCATATAGCCAGTACCGTTTGATTCCGAGCTGTTTCTTTGCCATGCCACTTCTACTTCCTTAGCATTCAATGACGAAGGTGCGAGCCAGAATTGGTTGTACCCAGCTAAAGCCACACCCCATGAATTCCAGTCCACTCGGGGGATATCGATCGCCAACTAAGCCTACAATTTCACCTCATCACATTATAAAATTTTTGTGCACACAACCCGTCCATGCAAAGGAAAGATCCTGGGAAGGGGCACATACAAGAGAGGAATCGTTCAGGCACTTGTGTATTATTATCCTTTATGCCGAAAGGATTTGGAGATGTGGTTTCAGAAAATAAGCTGTGAGAGATTGTACAGGAGAGGTGTCTTGTTCATTGAAGCTGATGCTGCTGATGGCACACTGAGCAGCCAGGGGATCCTAATTCACCCTCCGTCCCCTTGTGCCGAGGAACTTCTTACAATGTCCCAGGGCCAGGCAGGAATCATCAATACCTCGTTGCTGATCATTCAGGTATCATCTACTATTATAAAACAAGGTAGTATTGGCTTTTTCTTCTCTTCTTTTCTTGGGAAATGGCGAGTTAGAAAATTTGATGACTAGTTCTGTTGCTATTGGGGTAAACGTTGAGTAATCTTTATATTTTCTAATTATTTTTCGGCACCTGGGGTCTTTAGCATGCAATATTTATTTTTGGTACCTGGGCAAATAGTTGGTGGACTGATCGAGCCTAGGCGGGCTTTTTTATCACCGAGTAATCTAAGTGAGGTTAGATGGAGGGTTTCCATCCACCTACATACTTGGATTAAATCTGTTATCTTTTTAAATTATCATTATTCGAAAACTTAAATACTATTCACTCATAAATTACAACGCCAAGAAATAAAATCTATAAAATAAATTATAAATCTTAAAATCATATAAATCAAAATATTAGACTTGGTAGAGTATACGGAATTCCTAGTTTTCACTGCTCTTCTAATACAAAAACATTTCGGCACCAAACAGAGCCTCGAAATATGTCATTTATGCGGCGACCACAAATGACATCGCCAAAGAGTAATACCTTATTGCACGGGAGTCTCAAAGGGACAAAGGAGGGAAATTGGCCTACCATGGATCCAAACACTCCCAATTTACCCATCCCACTAATTAGCTGATTGCCTCTAAACTCACTCTCTATCAATCTTTTTCTACGCTCCCAGCAA
>JACEGQ020000201.1:0-22147 GCA_015852605.2 Populus deltoides | reverse complement strand
CATTCAAAGAAAGATGTTCATGAGTCTCTACATGTATACCACACAAGATACAAATCGAGGTTAGAATGATCTGAAGTGCATGCAATTTGTCAACAGTACAATGCTAATCTAAAGAAACAAGTCACAAGATGAGAAGGGTCGTGGGATATGGCCTAGGAACCATAGTAAATGGTTCATAGTCTCCTCGAGTCCCGATATCTCGAATAGTTTCTTAAGACGAATCAATTGTGGATTTTCTTAAAAAGTGACCTTTCCAGACATAATAATATGGAGAACGGATCCAAGGATAGAAAAGAAGCTTAACCGATAGATTACCTGAATCAAAGAACCTAAATTATTGGAATGAATTTAGACTTGTTAATTATATGAAACAATAATCACAAGTATAGGAAGAACACCACAAAGTCAATTATACTTTGGTAAGTTTGATTTATTTTTTTATAAACAAAGAGACAAAAGTTACTCTCAAGCAAACACACGATTTTATTTAAATAAAAATGCTCCTATTATTTCCACTCTTCCTCACATCCTCACATGGTTGCTTTGAACTTTTAGCTTCATCTTCCTTTTTCAATCTTGATTGATTTTCATAAACTTGTTTAGGTAACAATAGTATAAGCATGAAAGTTTTCCAATCCTTTTCAAGACAATATATGTTCTTAAATCCATCATACCTAACTTTCCTATCAAATTGTCAAGAACACCCCATAAGTAAATAAGTAGCATTCATAATAACCACATCACACATTACCTCATCCTTATACTTTCCAACCAAAAAGAAATCAAAACATGTTTAACAACTCTTACTCCATCACATTCATTTAAACATTGGAAGTCTATAAGGTTATTCATGCTCAACATTGTTCGATTCAATCTTCTAACAAAAATAGCACTAGCAACAATAAAACAACTATCACTATCAATAATCATACTATATACCTTGTTACTTATTTAGCATCTAGTATGGAAGATGATCTCCTTTGGTTACTCCACACCATCATCCTCAAGTGGTGACATCTCATCCTCTTCAAATTTGTCATTTTTAGATTCAATCTCCTATGCTCTCTAATAATCATAACCCCTTTTTTAAACATTATTGAAATTCCTAATAAAAGGCCAAAAAATTAGCCTTGTTTAAATAGAAAATGTAGTCGACTTTTCCATCCCTTAGTGAATTAGGATGTGTAGCCAACTTAGATATCCTTGAAATAAAAAGAAATAGTTATTTATTTGTTTTTTTTCTAATTAACATAAGTTGTCGACTTTAGTTTCGACTTTGGTTTCCTTAGCAAATATGAAAACTTTGCAAAATAATTAACTCCCCAAGTTTTTTCTATGTATCCTTGTAGAATATCCTGGTATTGTATGTAATCCATAATTCATAATTCATATGGAAACACAAGTTGTCATGCTCTCTATTGCTACCCAAATTGTCAAATATCTTAGGCCATGTATTAGCCCCTACCTTTATATGAATCTAATTAATTAAAATCTAATCATCACTTATAAAAGTCTTAAAGCTTTTCTTGGCCCATATATTATAAATTAGCCCATTGAATGTCTCTTTAATCTTCTTGATTATTAACCTTATAATTCATCTAATTAGCACTTCTAATGGATCTTTTGATATAATTAGTCGATTCTCATCAAAAGACTTATTGGAAAATGTTGGAAAAGTAGATTGTCTACTTGTAAATATTGTGTAGCTAGAAAAACAATAAGAAAACCATTTGGAAAAGGTAACAAGTTGAATTCTATTGCAATTAATTTATTATGACATATTTGATTTAATGAATGTGAGACCTAGATATAGGGTGTCTATTTCATTACCTTTTATGCATGATTTTACTTGATATGGTTATGTTATATATATATCATAAGCTTTAAGTTGCTTCATAAAATACATGAACCTTATTGAGAATCAATTAGACATGAAAATAAAAATTTTGAGAACCGATTGAGGATGATAGTATTTATATAATCAACTTAGAGAATTATGTGATGAAAGACAAATAGAATAACAATTGACTATCCATGGAATGTCATATCAGAATAGAGTTGTGGAAAAAAGAAATATAACCCTACTTTAAATGGTTAAGCCAATGATAGCATAAATAAATTTGCTTATCACCTACTAGGTGATGCACTATTAACTGCCACATATGCACTTAATCATGTGTCATCTAAGTCAGTTATAATTACGTCATATGAATTATGAATAAAATGTAAACCTGACTTGAGTATTTTGAAAATCTAGAATTGTGCAATTTAAGCTCATGAATATGAAAACCTAGGTCTAAGAAGAAAAAAAATTTCTTTATATGACATTCAAAACACTTAAAAGGACATGTATTATAAATTTTGGTTCGTTATTTATTTTTTGTTGCGCTACCAAAAATAAAAATCAATATTGCAATTATGCTACTAGAACTTCCAGGATAGACAATAAATTATTTTAATGCTAAAAAATTGATCATTTTTTTAATCTACTTCTTTAAGTCTATTTTCTATCAATAAATATTGTAAATTAATTTAAAATATTAATTTATATGTATATTTTATATATTAATTATAGAATTCAGATTATTAATCAATTAAAATGTACCAACAATTTTCATTCAGCCTATCAGTCAATGCAAATTCTGAAGGTATGACAAGATCTGCTTACTGGGGTGGACTGGGCAGATTGCATGGGAGTGGTTTGATCTCAAAAAATTTCATGTAAAAGTAAAATACCAAAATACAGTCACTAATTATTCACCACAAAATAAAATTAAGAAAAAGACAAAAAGAAACATTAGTACATCATCCATCTTTCTCCTTGTTGCTTAGCATAGCTTTTTTGGTTCTCTCATTAGTGAACTTAATCTAGGAACTTTGAAAGCTTGCATACAATGAACATAAACTGTTATTGATTTGTTTTCACAGTCTAGAAATCTGGGTCGTGCCCATCTGCTCTTGATATGTTTCTTCATTCTTCAAATTAACTAGCCGATCGAGCAAGCTAGCTTCTCTTTGTTGGTTTTCAAATGAGTATAAAAAGGATCCTGAATCGTCTCTAGTTAAACAAAAAATCTTGGGAAACGAAAGCAGCCCATGCATCCTGTAACCACATTCAGAAACAAGAATAATATTCAGATTTTCGGTGTTCTTGAAACTAGTATTCATGAAATAACAACATATATAAACTAGTCCATTGCCTTAAAAACTTTTTTTGCTGTATCCTCTTCTTGTCTTGGTTCCAGCCAGGTCAAAAACTTACCAGCAGGATGGAAAAGGCCTTCTCTGCAACATATTTCTGTGGGAGCGTAGCTCCTCTTTGTTGTAACTTGTCAGGGTGGAGACATAGCCTTGCTTTCTGATAAACTTTTTTTGACTTGTGAGCTTTCGACAAGGCTTGTTAGTGGGATTGCATACCAACCACTGTCTGGCCACAGAATCTGCATTCATTCATTTATCAAAACATTGTAAATTTGTAATATATATATATATATACATATATATATATATGAAGTACTGTAACAGCTAAATTAGAGAATATGTCTATTACGAGATGTAGTGTTGATAGCAGCAGACGGATATTAGTTTCCCTGCCAGCTGACCACAACCTCTTCATCCAATAGCTCCATCTCCATCTATGTATATATGTAATAGAAAAAGAAACAGAAGCATCCATCAAAAATCTCATAACTAATTTCCAAATTAGTTAATTTTGCACTGCTGGGATGTTATTATACTCTTTCAAGTAAATGTTTATTGTTGACAATATTAGACATTGTTAGTTCAGGAGCTTAATATTTTCTGATTGTTCTACTTCTTCTCTTCTGGATTTATATAGTTCTTCCTGCAAAGTAAAAGGGGAAATATACCACTGAATTACACTTATTCCCACTTTAAAATTTTGATTTCTCTCCTCGTCAGAACAATATTCATATTCGGAAAATAACACAAATGAATTATTCAAAAGTAGTAGTGCTCTCTCGATTCATTGTTAAAATAGGGTATCCTTAGAATGTGAAATCTGTAAGTTTAAAACTATGAGAAGAACTAGAACATTGGGGAACTTGGTTCTACAATACCTTCGAAGGTTTAATGATATACCTACGATCTAGCTACAATGCCATCGATGCTAAATGTCTTTAATTTTGACAATACAGCAAACGATCCAGCACATACCAAAGCTGACTAGTCTGTTGCTAGACGGCAGTGATCGATATCTAGTTTATCGAACTGATATATACACTGTTCTAAGAGCTATACAAATATTTCATCATTCTATCACAATCCATTTGTTAATGCTTTGGGGGGGAAAGAAGTGGTTTGCCTTAGTCAATTGCCTTGTTCCATGTCCATCCATTTGATGCCCAACAAAATCATGCATATTAGGCCTTTCTGCATGATTTCGATGACAAAGAGAAAGAACGTGTAAATTATAATAACGAATTCTCAATCAAATCTCAGAGAAGACATTAAGATATTTCTTCACCTTGCAGTTCATCTGAGTGGTGGTGGTCTATCAAAACATTTTCATGCTGTTTGCCAAAAGATAGTGACTGGGATTCTCCTTAGCCCATGCAATTGCTTCATCAATAGAAACTGCTTTGCCAGTTCCCCTCGATGATTAGAATTGTTCTCGATAACGTAAGAACTCGTTACTTCATCCTGTTCCATTTCTTCTTCTAGCATTGTATTACACTGCACACCAACTTTTTCTGCCTCTGGTTCATGACATAGTGAGGAGACGGGAGTTGAGTTCTAAATCATCCAAAGAAACTCTGAGGCATCGGTATGAATGGGGTTCAAGATCACTAATTGTTTCTGGGGATGAGACCTGCCGTGAAGCTTTAAAACAGGAGGAGTTTCTGAGATTCTCATTAATGTATTCATTTTCCATGTGATATGAGTCAGCATGATTGCATGAAAAAGATGGCATATTCCATTGTCTCGCAGATGGTTGTTCTTCAGGTCTCATTGTGTTTGAGCTCCATCTGCAAGGCACATTGATTGGCCTATATAGATCAGATGAAAATATTAGCATTCTTCATTAAGAATGCCAGATAATGTTTATCTACCAAGAAGCCTAGAATAAAATTTGTTAACCAAGAAACATAGTAATTTTTTTCATATGAAAACACCTAAGTATATAAGTTTTACTCAATATTATTAAACAGTCTATATTTTTTTAAGATAATCATACCCTTAGATGATCATTCTATTCTCCAACTAATTAAAAAAATAAAATTATTTATTATATATATAAAGTTAGATAAATAATCTAATCATAATGTTAAATAAATAAAGTTTTATAGATAACTAATTATAAAACTCTCACTTAATATTATTAAATATTTTTATAAAGTTAGCAAATAAATAAAAAAAACCACCTAAACCAATCATTTGGAGGAAACGCACTACAATATATGCATATTTGCAATGATAAATCGTGAGGATCATCTTAGTGTTTGTATGTTAATCTGGCTTAAGATGTTTTTTTTAAAAAAATTAATTGAAAATATATTAAAATAATTTTTTTATATAATTTTTTTATTTTAACATTAATACATCAAAATAATAATAAAAAATACTTAAAAAACATCAATTTAATATTTTTTTAGATAAAAAATACTACTAGAAAATTAAAAAAATACAAAAAGAATATATATAAAAAAGAAGAAGACAATCTTGAAAAGAAAAAAAACACATGTAAAAAACCCAAAAAAAAAAAAAAAACATGTAAAACAAAACAAAACAAAACAAAATATAAAAAAAAATTACAATACTTTCTCTACACGATTTTAGAACATTACTTAATGTTACATTAACATAAAGAAAGAAAGGAAGCTGATCAAGAGCTGAAAGGTTTAATCATGCTTGTGAATTCAATGTGTGTCTATAAAAAAAAATGGAGAAATTAATTTTATTTATTTAACTCAAGGCACAGTTTTAGATAATTTTCATATCACCCTGTACTTAAACCTAAGAATACATTCTTTTTCTTTTTGTGTATTTAAAGAAATTTAATAGATTTCTATGCTGGTTTTAAAATTTATTTATTTATTTATTAAAATAACTTAATTAATTTTTTCAAAGTAAAAATGGAGAACTAGTTTTTTTTCTTACATAAAATGATTGAAAACAAAAAAACAATCAATTAAAAGAATAAGAACTAAAATTGATAAAAAAAAAACTAACAAAATCAAACAACGAGGATGAAATCAAAAATAAAATCCAATTAGAAATAAACATTATAAATAAACCAATTAAAATTAAAAAAAAGACTGAATCAAAAGAAATTGAAGAGCTCATATAATTTTTTTCATGGTTAGCATGCAATCCGAAGAAAAATAAGAAGGAAAAGAAAGAAAAAGAAAGAAAAGTCAACTAACGTTTAACCATACATCACTATTATACATGTGACACCCAGGGAAGAAGAGGACGTCGAGACATATCAAATGATGTGGTGGAAGCTTGATTTCAATCATTGTCGCCGACCACATATACCACCCACGAGGCGGAGCGACTAATATGAAGACATATGCCAAGTACACTTCAACAATCTTTTTTAAGTGCATAAAATCAAAAATGCTCCAATGACTAAACAACAATAAAAAAAAATCTTATAAAATTACAACTAAGCCCTTGAAGCCAAAGCTGAAAAAATTAAATGGCAAGGGGAATGGGAGTAACTCAATTGTTCATAAAATTATATATAAAAAAAACAAAAATGCCCTTGTAACTAAATAACAATAACAAAAAAAAACCATTAGAAAATGACAATTAAGCCCCTAAAACCAAGGCTAACAAATTTGCATAATAAAGATACATGCGTGATTTAATTGTTCATGACAAAATTAAAATTATCATACGGTTCATGGACAAAAGATTCTAATTGCTTACTCACAAAAGAGCAATAAGGTAATTGTAATGTTATAAAAAAATAAAAAGCACAAGTTGTTGCCCCAAATAAATCAAGAATGACAAGTTGATCGTGTGTGAAGATCATTCTACGCCCCAAATAAAGCTTTAAACATTGAAGGATGAAGGGTAAAAAAGACGATTTCACTTGAAGCTCTAGACATATTTAAATGTGGATGAACTACTTTGAAAAACCAACGTAGTGTAGTATTTTAGTTAACTAGTTTCAAACTCTTCTTTTTTTTTTTATATATCATTTCATGTTTTTTAATTTATTTTATAAAATACAAATACCATCTTTCTATTTTTCAATTAAAAAAAATCATAATATATATAAAAAAAAATTCATAACATTGTTGTTTTTTCTGTTACGATTAAAAATTTATTTAAATAGTACCCGCAGCATGGCGCGGGTGGAAAGAGGGGACTAGTTGATTGTTCCATGGGAGCATGGGAGCAAAAGCGAGAGTTTATTTTGCAATTAGCCTCTGAAAGTAGTGGTTGATGAACCTATATGGCTGACTGGGCTGGGCCACTAAGACAATGGCTGTCTCTCCGGCAACGGAGCTCTCTCTCCGGCAAGAAGCATTGAATATTGGGTGGGGACAGGCGGACTGAAAATCAATGGCTGCAGTGACAAGTGCAATCGAAACATCTGATTGATTGATGTAAGAGCTTTTGATAGTGTAAGAGTGCATGGCACTTGGCATGACTTCTGCACGTGATTCGTGATCGACTTCATAACATAATTAGAGAATATGACTTCTGCACAACCTTAATAATATTTGGCATTTAACTATTAAACCCTCCTCTCCTTTTCCTTTTGCGCCATTCCATAAGAAATTTAACGTTAATTTCACATTAACCAGGACAAAAAACAACAGAATTATCTTGTGTCGGTTTAACTTTATCAGAGCTCCAAACCTCTTAGTTTTATCTGAATCTTGTCGATTTTATCTCGAACATAATAGCATGGCCTTGCTATCCATTTATTAAAAACATTCCATTTAAATCCAAACATTATTTTCACTCATTAATTCTTGTTATTCTCCCCAAGCCCTAACTTGTAGCTTTAGCTCAAACAAACATACCCTAAACGAGGGGGAGTTGCATTCATTTTTTACGCCTAAAATCTTAGTCTACTGATATTTTGGCACTACAGCGGTTGTGAATTATGACTTAACTGAAACATACTTTGACGGCTCTTTGGGAGGAAACAACGAGCACAGAGAGATCATACGCAAATGGGAAAAAAAGTAGGTTACTTGTTACCGGTGGATGGATGACAGTATAATATCAACCAAGTTTAGGACAAAATTGATGGTGCTGCAAGGTTTGGGGACTATACTGATAATGGGGTCGTACGAGTGGGACTAGATTGATGTAAGATGATGAAACAAAAGGCAACAAAAAACAAGACAAAGGGCAGCATGAGAACCAAGCGTTCAAATGACACAGGAGCTGTTAATACGGCCGTAAAATAAGAATAAAACTGACCTCTATTTGAACATTAATCGTGCATTTTGAGGTGTGAATGCTCCAATTCTTATGGCTGGTGAAAATGCCAATCTGTCTGCTTGTAACTCTCCAAACTTCTATTACCCACTGGCGGAGCTTATTTTCTTTCCAATTTTTTTTTTGAATCAATTTCGCCCCTTGTCTCAAGTGACTCGAAGATCAAATACCAGCAGGGAAGTGTCGAAAGAGGGGCAGAATACGCTTTACAATTACAGTATTGATTGCAGCAAAAAAAAACATACTGTACATTAATCTGACCAGGATTGAACATCTGCCCCTTGGATAGAACAGAAGTTTCCTGTGCCATTTACAAGGACACAATTGGTGTGACAGTGTGTTAGGCCAAGTAATTGTATATCTGAGGGATTGCTCTTGTCTCGCTCAAGGTAATCCCTGTCGATAAGGCTTTCTATCCTCTTCTTCAAATCAGCTGGCTTTTATAGGGAAACTTCAGCTGTTCACAACATACAATTTTTTTCATCATTATTAATATCCATCCATTCACTGCATGGAAGTTTCAGAATTGGGCATCCCATTTTTCTCACCCAGTTCATCTATCAAACTAACTAATCACGGTACATTCATAAAGTTAAACTGAGATCACCGGTACCCAACTCTACTATGCGTTGGTGTAATGTGATAGTAACCTGAGACTTTAGATCCTAAGGGTGGTCAGGGGTCACATACATCTTATGCGTATGCTTAAGACCAGTGATGAATCTAGAGGGTGGTCAGGGGTCACCACCGCCCCCCCCCCCCCCAAAACAAAATTGAGAAGATATGCTTATAACTTACATCCTAGCACTTCCCTTGCTTCATTATCCCTACTCAAGACGACAACCACAATGACAACAATAACAAAAAAAAAAAAAAAGAGGGAAATTTACCTGCTGGAATAGTTCAGTTATAAGAAGTGTGTGACTTAGCACCTTCCCTTGTCTTCATTATCCGACAATCGCGGCATCAACCTGGAATATATTAAGTAATTATTACAAACATTAAAGCAGCAAGTTCACAACTTTGTTAAATGTCCATCACCAGAAACTGTTTTAATAAAAATGGAACTTGAGTGAAGGTTAACCTGGTATTGACGATCCTGAAGTACTCTCTCAGTGGTGCTTGTGTTCTCCTCTCACGGTTTCCTTCATCTGGATCGCATTTACCTGCATCCCCAAACAACTGTTAGCTTAAACATCCAAAATCCAGCTAACAAAGGAAAAGCACAGCACTTGACTTCACAAGGTCATTCTTGGCATTAGCCATGCTTATGCAAGTCAGACAACATGCTATTATTACTATAGATAGGTATGGAAACAGACACACCTTTATTCGATAGGAGTGGAGCAGCAAATCCTTCATTGAACACAAAGGAATCATCATCCTCCACATCCCTCCCTTTGGGCAGCTGTAAACCATAAATTCTATAATATTAAGGGGAAGAGACAAGGAAAACTCAACATTTAACAATTTTATAAGCATTAGTAAGAACTCAAACACACAAAAATCATGATGCATATAATCATCACCTACCTTCTGCAGGACATGAACTTTTCCACACGCCAGAGACTGCAAAGTCCTTCTAAGTTCCTTGTCTTCTATGCCAGTGGAGTCTTTGATATCTTGAAAACTAAGCTTTTGGGCATCATTAAACAGCATCAGAACAACAGTCTGGAATAGAAGGGACAGGATGGTAAGCTATTAGAACAAATCCACCTGTGCAGGTTGCATCAATAAAAACAAATGACAGTAAGAGACATCAAAAAAGAGCAATGCATTGAAAACTAAACAAGACCCACCTGAAATAGAGAAACTGCCAGCTCCTTTTACCTTCGGAAACTCAGCTTTCAACACACAATGACCCAATGAATTTTGCCACATTAGCGTCTTCCACTATACTTGCTTAAGTAGAATTCTTTGAATATATCCTACACATAAGGCAATTGTTTATTCAATATTTTAGTAGTTGGAAACGGAGAGAAAAAAATCAGTATCTTGTGCAATACCTGATAAACGTTCAGCTCATGAGGAAGCCTAACATCCATGGGTGGATATGTGGGCCAGTACCTGCAGAGAAACCAACCAAACATAAATTAAACTTCTGTTGGAAATAAGGGACTAAATATACAAAAAATTTCAATCAAATACAGGCTATTAGGCTCTAAACCTACCCAGTAGTTAAGACATGTACACTCATTTCAATTCCTGATGGAAGTTTAGTCCTGGCCTGAGATGATTGTTTAAAGGACTCGTTTATCTCCTTTGACAGTTCAATATCCTGAAAAAGTAACACCAAGAAAAAGCAAGTGGTAAATATGTAGCCATTTTAATCATTGGTAAACCACCCACATGACATTACTAAATTAATAAAAGAGAAGACATTAGGATTTAATAGCCCACAATAGCATAGAACGCACTTCTAATGGGCTATATAAGAAATTCAAAGCAGTAGTTGCTCCCCAACAAATCAAATTCAATAAACAAAAATCCATGTATGAAACCAGCATCAAACTGCAAGAGAAATTTCTTTCTCAGGAAAACAAATGTTCTCATTATACTAGTACATTACATTTATATTGACTCTTAAGTTCATACTCTTACCTCTCTTAACACTGCACCAACTACCTTGAAGTAATAACATGACCCTGTGTCACTCTCATGAAGTCCAATCAAGCACCATTTCAACAAAATTATATACACGTGCAACAGTCAAGAAATGTGTGTTACAGTCACAAGATGACCTACCTCATTGTTTAGAATTAAAGGTAACATTTACTGTTTGTCTTCTATTAATTCCATTTTACGTGTGCATGCATGATATGTCAGAGGGATTGGGCATGCTTGTGAAAAAGGCAAACTTAGCACATGTGCTGACATTTTACACTACTAGTGCAATGCGGCAAAACTGAAAGCAGGTGAGAGGGGATATAAAGTTCGCTCCATGTTAATCTTAGCAACCAGTTCATATTACCACCTCTTGTTAGTGTCCCGTCATGAATGCATTCTTGAGGCATGAAAGCTTCACAAATTACGTTGGCTAAAAATAAACTACTTGATACCGGTTCAGCCATGGATTTCTCATGAAGGGCCTTCGATTTTGTGCTTGAGTTTGATGGGAGGCCATTCGCCAAAATTATGTTAGTTTTTTCTTGGAATTTAGCTTGTGTTCCATAATGGCCATGATGGGTTTTTGGAATGGGATAGTTTTAGCTAGCCTTGGTTTATGCATGATGATGGGATCAGTCCAATCTCTTTGATGGTTTATCTCGTCAAATCAAGTCAGCCCATGTATACGTCTAATTTGGGCAAAAGTAGGCTTATTGGGAGCTTGTACTAGGTTTGATTTTGGTTATTATGAGTATGAGTTTAGGCCACATGGGGTCCAAAGTTGGCTTAGGCTAATTAAGATATTAAGATTCTTACAAGAATCAAAAAAATATTCTTCTAAAATTGAAAGGAAAATACGTTTATTATTATCCCTATTATTTAGGAGAATATTTAGCAAAAAAAGGAGGAAGTTTCTTAGTCATGCAAGGAAACTAAAGGAGGCTGTCAGATTTGAATCCTAGACTTGGAATGATTATTTAATGCTAAAGATTTGATTCTCCTAGTCAAAGAAGGAAAGTAAGGGGCGGCTACAAAGAAGAATTTCTAAGAATGTATTCCATGTTCTAAAGGGAAATCCTAGTCCAACAAGGAAAGAAAACTTCAATTAGGCCTCGCTTTGTTTGGTCGAAAGTAGTTTCCCTTTTGAAAGTGAATTCTGAGAAAGTGAATTATTTTCCATGTTTGGTAGTGTAATCAAAAATGATTGGAAAACATTTTCTAGTGTTTGGTTATGTCATAGAAAATGAGCTGGAAAAAATAACTTATTAATGTTTTATTTTTTTCAAGTTTATTAAAATAATGAAGAACAAATCTTACAAATTAAAAAAAGTTAAAATGAGAATGAAATTGAAAAAAAAATAATTTAATAAATTATCTCAAATAAAATAAATAATAATCAAAAATAATAGAGATCAAATCTAAAAAATAAAAAAATTGAAAGATGAAGAAATTAAAATAATAATAATTAAAATTTCATAAATTATTTCAAATAAAATAAATAAAAATCAAAAGAATGAGGACCAAATTTGATAGATAAAAAATTTCAATTAAAAAATGATAAGGGAAAAGCAAATAACAATTATAAAAACAAGGACCAAAGTTATATAAAAATTAAATTGTAAGGGGATGAAATTGAAAAACAAATATTCAAAACAAAACATATACAGCAATCAAAAGTTTGAAGACCAAATTTGATATAATCAACATATAATATGACATTTCTAAATTTTTCACAACTTCCGAAAGTGTTTTCCACATAAATGAAGGAAAATACTTTCTGAAACTAAGCCAAATTTCCTTGATCGAAAGTGTTTTCCGATAGGACCGGAAAGTGTTTCCTGACTCAGAAAGTGTTTTCCGTTGACCAACTTTCCTAATGGGAAACAAACAGAAAGTTTGAAAGTGGTTTCCCAAAAACCACTTTCGAAATAAACACACCTTAAATTCCTATTCAGATCAGGAGTTCCTAGCATCAAAAGGACTTTAAAAGTGGCTAAAGCAATTCTAGAGTATCTAGGAAGGTGGATCTCTCCAAAAGTTACTTAAGCTAGTGAATTAAGATATTTTTCTTGTTTTTTCTTTCTATTATATGCGGCATCGATGCTACTATTCGGAATTTGTTGTTTCATTATTATTTCTATGTTTGAGCTTAATTAATACTTAGGTTTTCAGCTAAGATCCAAAACTTGTTTGGATCAAGGTTTGAGCTTACTAGTAAAAGTTTTGAAATGCAGTTTTTTAAGTGACATCAATTCAGCCCACCAAGAGTAGATTCATTAGGATTAATTTCTCAAAACTATTTAAACACATGTAAAGCCTAAATTTTGAGAAAGAAAGAAAAACTTTCAAAAGAAAAAACTTTAATGAATAATACTTTTGAACTTTTCAGTTTTAATATGAGGAAGATTTTTGAATTCTTTGGTTCTAAAACTAAATTGGAATCTATTTGTCAAAAATTAACTAGCTTCCATGGTGTCAGTTCGAATTCTAGTCCAATAGTGCTAGTGTCAGAAGACAAGTTTCCATTGTATCAAAGGAACCTATTAGACCTTTTCAGCCTCCAAAATCAAATCTCAATCTTAATTATAGGGGTAGTGTGACAATGTAATCACGGTAGGGTTCAAGCATCACTAAATATCCCTTTAGAAGTTTCAATGAAAAAAATAGAACAAAAACAAGAATCCAGGATGAACTAAAAAAATAGTCTCTGCACTTCAAATATCCTTCAAGCTTGTTTGTAAACTGGCTGCCACATCAGTCTTCAGCTAAAAAATGACAACGCAAACATATTAATTTGATTGATAGAAAAAATTACTTGGTGAAACATGTACTGCGGAAAATTGCCATGCTTAACCTTAGATATCAAGATTTCCTCCGCAGATCAATAGAAGCACTTTTTCCTAACAGTGCCCTGTCTTTTTGCAAGATCCTCCTTCTTATAAAATGCTTCCAAACACATCCCTACCCCTTCATAAAACAAAAAAGATTAAAAGAAAAAAAAGATAGACGTGTCTAACATCACGTGTTTCCTAAAAGACCAGAAATATGATAGTAATGAAAAATCTGTTGAGATAGTAGAAAAAATACGTCATCTTTAACACCCAGACTAACTGAATAAACCTGAACAAAACCGAAAACTTTTTCAAGTGTACCCTCTCCAACCCCCCTCGGAAGTACCCTTGAAACCCCAGCACGGCTTCCTCATCCAAAAATTTTGCAACAGCTCAGCAGGATAGTTCTACTCAAAATGGAGAAACAAAATGGATAGCTTAGGCAGGAAGTTGAAAAACACACTATAGAACCACTTTGACAACTGAGAATCAAAAACTCATGGCACTCTGAAAAACAACTAATTTATGGAATTTCACTCCTAACCTAAGATTGACATTAACAATTAGATAAATAAGATGTGCCAAAAGTTTACACTACCATAAATAGAGAACCTCAAGGGATACACATTCCCACGATGAAATCAACTGTAAGGCAAGAAACACAGTCTTGAAAAAAAAAAGAACAATATAGGATCAATACACGAACTAATACTACATTTCTTTTGGTGTGGAGTGTGAGGTTATGTATTTATATCTTCACCATAGAGTAAATTCACCACATTAAATCATGTCAATCCCCAGATGATGAATCATCATAAGAGCATAATGAAAGTGTACAACCTCCTTGCACAGAAAGAATACGAGTTGTATGAAATTTCATTGCTTGTGTTTATACATACATGCAAAACATCTAATAATAGCCAGATATAAAACTCCAGGAAACGGAACAGAAACGGAACAAAGAAGAAGAAAACAAAAAGGTAAAAAAGAGCAGTGATGATCACGAGCGACAAACACCGACCATCCCACAACTGATCTATTATTGCCTAAATATGTATTTCCATAAACCCAGTGAAATTGTTTTAACATTACAATCCACTACTAGGGGGATTTCTTCAGTTGGTCATTAACTCTAGCAGCTGTTTGGGGCCTTTGTACTATGTGGTTGCAGCCAACATAGGGTGCGGTGTCAAATAGGCCCAGCCCCTTGTCATGATTCTTTATATTTTCACAAAAAAACAACTCAAAAGCCGAGTTAAACAAAAAAAAAAAAAGTTGGGAATGTTTCTTCCCCATGGTCATACGTGTGACTATTAGACAGAAAACCACCAAATATCCTTCCAATACAATTCTTCTGGCTGATCATTGACAAGTATATTGTAGAACTCAAAACAATTTCAATTATTGAATACCCGACTCTCCCACGGTAAAGGTTGGATAGTTCAACCTCCCTCCACCTCCTCCTCCAAGAAAAGAAATAATTCCATTAATAGTAACAACAGGAAGAGGATTAGCACAATAAGGACCATGGCTCCAAATGACGTAGTTTTTCTCTTCTTTTTCTTACCCAAATATTCAGTGTGTATCCAAATTCAATGATAGATAATACCCATGCATATCCTCTAACATCTATAAGAAGCAGTGCATCAGGGAGGCCTTCCAAAGCATGAAAAAAATGTACATGAAAAGCTCTAGAAAATTTTGGCTCCTTCATCTCATAATGAGAACGCTGAAAGGACCACAATCGAAGAGTAATGCATCGTACTTTCCATAAGGAACAATGAGTACAAGGAAACCTAATTCAGTGAAACACATAAAGACAAGGACATTTTCATATACATGTACGAAGACTCATGCAAAATATGGTTTCGAGCACTTGCACAACAATGCGATGAGTTACCAGACTTGGCAAAGTGGCAAACTATAACTTGTTCTAAACTGATAAAATTACTGCCTAATTATACACTACCATCTTCAAAAGGCCTTGACACTGGTGAGATTTACTCATGCAAGAGCCAATTTAGTCTCTATGCCATAGCTTTCCACAACCCGATCACACACATTCCAAACCCCTTCATAAAGATAAAACCTAGAAATTCTAAATTTCTCCCAAAAACCTAGCCCTAGTGTTGTTAGAAAGTGCAACTTCTGGAGCAGAATACCAAAGCTAGAGGCCAAAACACTTCACAAAACCCCTGGGTGAGGCGCCTTCAACTAGGATTCCAAAGGTCGCCAAGAAGCACAGAGAAGATTGAAAAAAACAAAACACATGGCTAGGTGAAGATGCCTGTTCCCGTTTCTTTTCATACAAGTTTTACAAGGGCATGCGACAGTTATTTAAAAATTTACGCGGATTTTAATTTATGATCTTACAATGGTTTGACAAAAAAAGTGTGACACTTTTAACGACTCTCTTTATAAATAGTACAGCTACCCGGCAGACTTTTGTAAGGAAAAGATAGAAGATTTGTGGATGTTTTTTTCCCCAAGAAAACGAGAAGAAAAAGGAAAAGATAAATTATCCATACATTAGGAGTGTAGGCATGTGCCTGCTTTGTTCAAGTATACAACGCTCCAAAGAGCCCCTTAGCAGTTAACTTATCTAGTGCTAATAATAACATGCCAACCAATGGGTTAAGCTAGTGCAACATTTCTCAAACCAATAAATAAGCATTTGTAGAGCCTGTTTGGTATTGATGAGTTGTGCTATGTGGCTAGTGTGCTGAGGTGTGAAATGAAAGTGACACCAAAAAGGCAGAATTTTGGGTAACTGCTATGTATTAAAATATTATATTTTAACTGACAAAGACCCAACAGTGTTGTCTTTGCTTTTGTTGAACAAAGGGGTAACTTGCTTGATCCAAAACAAAGGTGGTGCCTCATTAAAGAGGCTGCGCTTTCCAAAGACAAGCACCCTAACCAAACACTGCAAGTTAAGAACCAAAAGCAGCTAAATGAAGCTGAGCAATGCCAAACAGACTACTCCCCGCCTACATCAAAATATTAGAGAATCTCACCCAGGATATCTCAAGAAAGATATTACAGGGTAAAATCATAACAGGACATTTGGGAAAGGAGAGGCATATTACACACGCATCACTTGATAGAAGACGCCAGCATACATCCCTAACATCACCTTGACTGAAGTCACTGTAGTCTGATTCTGACAATCCATGATTTCATTTGGGTGAACGACACTGCAAAATTGCAAATAACTGCACAATTAATTTTAAAGAAAAACTTAATCCAACTCTGATCACTTTAATATTTCCATTTTTATTGCAAATTCTACCATTAATTCAATACGCCAGATAGTTATGTATATATTGAAAATTCCATCTATTCAAAATACTTCAGATAAGTCTGAAGCTCATGAGAAGATTTGTCTTGTTTCAGAAAATCTCAAACCAAGAGATAAGCAAAACTTGGTGACATTTCTTAACAAATATTTAAGCCTCGCCTTTATTACATTTCAAGTGTTTAAGCAAAAGAGTTAGGGATATCTGCCATGGAAAAGTTCAATGGCTCTCATTTTACCTCTCTTACCTGCATAACTTTAAAGATCCAATAATTGCTTTTAACAAAAGGTTCAACGCGTAATCCGTGGACGTATGCAGCGAGAAAAGATGAACAAAGCCTACCATTTTCCTGGCTAGTTCTTATTCATATTTTTCTCCACTTAGTCTTTCTAAAAGGTAGTGCATTGTCATTCACTGGTTTATTCGCTTACTTTCTTAATTCGTCATCATTTACCTTCTAATTTTATTTGTCCTTTCGTTTTCTTCCAACATGACCAATGGTGAAAGCTTAGCATAGATTTGAACCCAACTTTGTGTGGGTTTTGATTATCTGGTATCTACTGCAGATAATTGGATGCGAAAAGAATGGCATTGCTTTAATTCTTTAGAAATTTTCGGATTACTTTTTAAGGATATTTTTATTTTACAATAAGATTTTGCAGTGATCTCATACAGCACACAGGTGATAAGCTTGCACACATGTTTAATAGTAGGGATCTAGTACTGCAACCAGTAACGAAACCAACAGAGCGATAGACTAAATTGAAGGGCAAGATTAATTAAAAGGTCACATGCATCCTTTATGGTGATGCGAAATCCTTCATTCTTGAGAGAGCTTTACTTCCCATATCCGAATCAAGACAGGCCTTAGAACTCTAACAAGGAGGAAACCATATCTATTACTGTCTCTTCATCCACAACCATCCGCCCGGTTCTTGGATGTACATGCTAAGGGACTGCCTTAATGATTCAAGGGCATTAACCCCAAGAGCAGGGAGTAAAATCTGCCAAGGTCCCTCAATCCCATGTCCATTCATAAGCATCATGAACCCCAGGACAGATCAGGAGATAAATAATTATTCAAGACTGACGCAAATAGAATTGCTCGTGAGAAGGAGGCTATGTATAACTTAAAGGGACATCGGCACCTTATCAAGAATAAGCAGATATATGAGCTCAAGAGCTGCCTACACTGCAGTTGCTATTATTGGCTTTAGTGCTTGAATCAAGTAGGAATCTTGCATCGATCTTGTCTTCATTCAATCCTCCGAATGCTGGAAATGTAACCAAATCAAATTTTCCAGCAAAGTTAACAAATCAATGAAGTAACAGGAATGACATAAAAAGCTGTGTCTGAAACTAAAATTGAATTCCATAACTACTTAATCCCGAATAACTATCAGAGGAGAAACAAAGGCACCTCCGCATGCTTCAAGTAATCCAGGAACATCGGGCTGCTGCGATAATGTTAAGCCTTGGAAGCTATAAATTCGATGGTAGCGCTGAAGGAATGGTCTTTCAAAACTTTCTGCACAAATTCCTAGTAGAAGTGAACACTCTCCAGAAAACGCCAAGGGAGTTTCTATTAACGTTTCACCTGATCTGCAATCACAAGAAAAGTGATCTCCCTATGAAGGCTCCAAGAAGGAAAAAAGTTATACATACTGCAAAACACTTCAATAATCTAATGTCACAGAGTTCTCATTTGAAAGATTTGGGACCCTTATCAATGATTGACCTCAATATCGTAGATAGAAAACAAATTTCCTTATTCCACATCCATGGAAAGAGAGTGGATGTTTTACTTTCAATTGGATTTACAGATGGGCTTTCCACTGATTTTGACATGCATTTTTGTCACTCCATATTTAATAATCCAATTGGAGAATGAAAGCATATCTTTACGTTACGGTTCGCAAAAGGAGTCCTGCATTCCAGATATGTGATGACAATGGTCCATCAAACTTCGACTCTTAATAGTAGGCTGTGTTGAATTGTAGAATTAGATCTGAAAGAAATTTAAAGCACCCCATACACACACAGGACAGTAAAGTTTCCGACATGTGGAACCCATTGACAGAAAACCAGAAACCAAGAAATATATGTTGGGAGATCAATATGTTAGTTTTTAGAAGTACCTTCTCAATCATTTGCCGAGGCCGGGTGACAGAAATTTGTGCTCAAACTCAGGAGCTAAAGTGAGAAGTGTTCGGGGAAAAGCTGCAAAATTTATGTCCCGCAATGAAGCATCCATTGAGTTTGTTCCATATGTTCTGTCCAGATACAGGGCTATCTACGAATCATCAACATCTGGTCGCAAAAGTGATCATGCCAGCACTCCTCAACAAGCTTTTAAGAAGACCACCAAAACTGGCTTTTACCCTCAAATCCAAGTGATTGTAATGTTGCAGATATATGTGTTTCTACACTCTTTTCAATACGCGCAGATGAGATTTCCCCAACTTATGCAGACAAAGATCATTGACAGCCTAAAAAAAACAGGATGATTATCACTAAAACTAATAAAAAACCAAAATTCCATTGACAAATCTGCTAGCTACTGAGCTGAAAAGTCATAAAGTGCTGTGATCATACAAGGAGAAAGAAACATAGGAGAGTACATACTTATAAAGCTTCCAAGTCATATGGAGCTGGTTGTTTCAAGAATATAGCCTTTATTAGCTGACTGCAGCTTTGCCCATGTGGCTCCTCAAAATTTGTAGGTTTTAGTTTCGCAAAGGGGGGGGGCAGCCAAAGGTGAAAATATTACCCGGTACAGAATTTTTATTACGATTTGTAATTCCAGAATCTAGATTTCAATAATGCTACCAAATCCAACCCTAATTCATTCATAACTGCCAGAAAACCATAAGTAAAAGAAAAAAGCTCACAAAGAAGAAAAACCAATTCACACTCGCATTAATGTGAACAAATTATTTCCTTAAAATTCATCTCAATCTAATAAATATTTTCATGCACGAAAATGAGCTCGTACACTGAGCTAGATGAGTGGGGCCTCAAGAAAAAGTGTTGAGAGGGAGAGCTTAGGCCAATGAGAACAAGCAGCGATGTTACCCCTGACATATAATCGAATGAAAAAAAAACAATACAGATATCCAAGCTTGACGTAACATGTATACATGTAGAAAAACCAACCCTTAAAGAGCATAGAAACATTCCAAGCTACAAAGAGTTCAGATGCAACCAAGGTGCAAAACTTAGCAGCAAGCAATTCCGAGAAGTAACAAAATCTCGAAAGAAGCCAATTGAAACGCACTAATTACTCCAGATCCCAAAATAGAAAGAAAACATAGGGTTTTCTGTTTGCTAACTGCTTAGCTCCAATCTCTAAAATGAAATCAAAAACAAACCAAATTGGACCATGCAGTACTGAGATCCCAATATCCAAACAAATTCTACTCCACAACTAACATGTTATCCACATTAATTTTAGTGGTTGTTTATATAAGCAAAACCCTTAAATCATGTAGCTGAATTGAGCAGCCAAGTTACCCCTTGACGAGAGCTTAACATGAGCTTTAGCGGCTGGGGGGGATGTGGAGGGGTGGCTTTTTTTTTGCGAGATAAATCAGCAGCGGCAGGAGTGGAGTGGGCAAATGACGAGCTTGAGATCGTCGTCGAGAGACATGGAAGAAGGATCAACAAAAAGACGACACTGGCCAGAATGATGAGGCCCTTTTTGTTGTGGTCGAGAGGAAACATGTTTTAAGGGGCGGCCTGGGATTCCTGGTCATTCTCTTCATTGGAAGGAAATTATTTGAGGCGGAAGCGCTGGCTGTGCTAGTGCTGGCTGTGGCTGAGCGTTTGGTGGGGAGAGACATCACCAAAATAAAGGGATCCCAAAATGGTCAAGAGGGCATCGTTTTGTATACCATCACCCAGAAAGAAAGAAGGGAAGATAGAAAAGGAAAACAAAGATTCCCCAGAAGAAAAAAAGAAATCGGCCAAAAAACAAGCCACAGCGACAAGTAAAAGTTTGAAATATATCATGATTGAAACAGAAAAGTCATTATTGATGAGAAACGCAATATTTTTTTCAAAGAAATTGTTAAATGGGACTCCGTCACGCAAATTAAAATGGCAAATGTGAGGATGTGAGAAAAAAGAAATAAATAAATTTTAAAGGCATGTTAAAACTGAAGATTACGAAATCATTTTATCGAACTGAAAATATCTCGCTGAGAAGAAATCAATAATATTGAAAAAAGTTGTTAATAATAACCTCGAATAAATCATATATTTTATTTAAAAACGAGTGAGAAAATTACAATGAAAAAAAGAGAAAAAAAATTATATATATATACATATATATATTAAAAAAACAAAAGGCAATATACATTTGAAGTTTCCAAATTATAACATAATTATTAAAAGTTAAAAGTATATCAATAAAGACGAAAACAAAAACAACAAAGCAAGGCGTAATCAACATACACCTGAGCTGACTATGCTTTTGTCCAAAAGGTAAGGGGAGCGGCTAGGAGAGAGGAGAATAAAGAAAATAAAGAAAGAAAAAATATTGTAGGCACAATCAAACCCAATTATGATACCACTAATACCATCAAAACGTTACGATCTAAAAAAAAGATCTAATTACAAAAAGAATCTATCATCATAAGTGACCCAAAAGCTGGACCACACTTTTACCTAAATGCAAGGCTGAGGCCACCCCAGAAAGGCCTCCTCTATCACTCTCTATGTAGTGATCTTCCTTACCGTCATTAGACTCCCCGCCTTATCAAGATCTATATCTAATAATATTAATGGTGTCGTAATTGAAACTTTTACGTGTCTCTAAGTGTCTTCTTTTCTTTCTTTCTTTTTCTTTTTTCTCTCTACATCTCTTCCTCTCATTTCATTAAAATTGTTCATCCGCTCTTTACAAAAGGATTATGACCCACTCGGGCCATCATTAGTAATCTTTTCTAAATGCCGCTGGATTCATCTTGTCGGGAACTT
>JACEGQ020000200.1:0-25000 GCA_015852605.2 Populus deltoides | reverse complement strand
GCGCATCTCAGGCACTATCCACTGGAGCAAGATTAAAAGAAGGTTCCCACATTAACCGAAGTTTACTGACTTTGGGAACCGTTATTCGCAAGCTAAGGTGGCTATTTTTTATTTTCTTTTAAATGTTCGCTTTTGTGTCTGTGACATAATTAATTGTGGCTAAAGCATGTGGTTATTGCAGTGTGGTGATAATTTGACGTTTTTCATCTGCATCTAGATTTTCTAACTTAGCTGATATTCACTAACTAATCTGTAATTGCCACGGGGATTAAATCTAGTTTCTTTCAGCATTTGTTAAGGACTCGATTTTCTGTCATGATCATTCATGATCCTATTTTTTTTTTTTGAAAATGCTTTAACTTTGGTATATTTTTCAATAAAAATTTGATAAGTCTACATGTCAAATTTGTGGTTGAAACATTGCCATCAACTATCTTGCTTGTTATTTCTGTAAGTACTAAATGGTGAAGTGTCATGTAGATTGTTAAAAATGAATATAGGAAGATTGGCTAGTCTCATGCATGCTTCAAAGGATATTAACCGTGTTGGCATCACGTGAAAGTAAAAATACAAGCAAATGTCCCTGGAGCACAGAGGCACATGCACACAGAGGCACAAACCTTTCATACGAGCTGTTTTAGAACTGTACTGAGTGATATGGAACAGTGTTCAGAGCATTTTGTAATGGTGTCTGTTTAGGGTTACTACACACGAATCATGACAGAGCTGCTTTTACTTTATCTTGCCCCCCTTCCTACTGATTTTCTTTGCCGCCTTTCTTTTCTCTGCAATTGGTGTAAATTGAAAGTTGAAATCTTATCAATTTATAGATTCACGCAATCACATCTCATATCTGGCTGATGCAATGATTTGTGCAGTAATAGGAGGCAGGGACACATCAATTACAGAGATTCTAAGCTGACACGGTTACTGCAGCCTGCATTGGGTGGCAATGCTAGAACTGCCATCATCTGCACATTGAGCCCTGCACGAAGCCATGTTGAGCAAACTAGAAATACTCTTTTGTTTGCTTGTTGTGCAAAAGAAGTTACTACAAAAGCACAGGTCAATGTAGTCATGTCTGATAAGGCATTGGTTAAGCATTTGCAAAACGAGGTGGCTAGGTTGGAGAGTGAGTTGAGAAGTCCTGACCTTGCTTCCTCAACTTGTGATTACACATCTCTACTGAGACAGAAAGATCTTCAAATTCAAAAGGTAATTATTTGTTTTATGAACTTTTTTCTGCAAAATGCTTTACCCATGCAAAAGATGAACAAAAAATTAATAGCAACCAAGGTCTTTGGACACTAGGCACTGTTGATTTTTCAATTCAGAATCAATAATTCCATTTTTGAACTTGGCCAATAAATTTTCCCAGTGGAAGTATTGCAATTATCTCTCAATCAAGAATGTGTCAATAGCTTCTTTATTGAGCAAATCTGATACTCTGATGGTTGTGGTTATTCTGGGTCAGCTGTGGGTACACAAATACCCACCCCAACCCATCGCCATTGGTTGGCCCAAAGGATTATTTAATTTCCTCAATGCATAGATGGTCTTAATCTGCATTCCCTAGACCCTGCTGTATGATTGAGCTTTATGGATGAACAAAACTTAAAGATATACTATGACATATAGCGTAGAAGATTCTACGTGATTGCCACAATAAATACCCACCCCAACCCATCGCCATTGGTTGGCCTAAAGGATTATTTAATTTCCTCATTGCATAGATGGTCTTAATCTGCATTCCCTAGACCTTGCTGTATGATTGAGCTTTATGGATGAACAAGACTTAAAGATATACTATGACATATAGTGTAGAAGATTCGACGTGGTTGCCACATTATATATAGACTTACACCCTATCAATTGGTTCCTTTCATGCAGATGGAGAAGGAGATTAGAGAGTTGACTAAGCAAAGGGATCTTGCTCAATCTCGAGTAGAGGATTTGCTGCGAGTGATTGGAAATGATCAAAATTCAAGAAAGGAGGTGTTTTTACTAACTAACCTGGAAGTGTCACTACATGTTTGATGATATCACTCCAATTGTAATTGTTAAATATTTCTTCATGCTCTTAATTCAGAATGGGACCAGTCATTGTCATAATACGCAAGCAGGGGATACTTGGGACGATGAATGTTCAGTATCCAAATCATCAGGCATGGGTGATCCTCATTATCTGAATGGAGGTGCTGGAAAGTTTGGCCCTGCTTGTTATGGTGGAGACAGTGGGAGCAATGATGAGGAACCCTACTGTCTTCTTGACAACACCGACAGGCATGGTTTATCTGATGGTACTTCTCCTCCAATGTCAATAGGAAAGAAGATTGTCAGATACAATTCATCTCAGAGTCTAGAGGATGCTGCAGAAGATGCTGATGACGACTGCAAGGAAGTTCAGTGTATTGAAATGGAAGAGACAAGGAACGGGAGCAATTTCAGACACCATTCAGTATCAAATGGTGAGAATGAAGGAACTTTGGCTTTGACAGCATTCAGGGACGGAGCCACAGCAGGTACCGGAATATCCACTCCAGTTAATACAGATAGAGAAGGGAGTCACTTGCAAAATGGATATAATGTGTTGGAGCAGAGATTGCATCATGTGCAAAGGACCATTGATGCTCTGGTCAGTCCTTACCCTGACGAATCATCTCCACAGTCCTCAGCAGCTGATATGTCTACTTCTAGAAACCTGAACTTAACAAGGAGCAGGAGTTGCAGAGAGAATTTCATGAATGACCCTTCTCCTGGATTTGAGAAGGCAGAACAAATTGATAGCACACCACCTAATGGATCTGGGAAAAAATTTACCGGGAGACCAGCAGGACCCCGAAGGAAAATTCCTCCACTTGATTTTGGTGCCAATGCTACAATATTGTCAAGAAATGACTCTCAGTCATCTCTTGGAAGTGCTTGCACAGATGACTTCAGAGCACGGAGCATTGGAACTTGTGCAGATGAGGAGATTCCTAGCATCCACACTTTTGTTGCAGGAATGAAGGAGATGGCCCAGGAGGAGTATGAGAAGCAACTTGTTGATGGTCAGGTGAGAATACTCTCTCTCTACAATGTTTTTGCTTGAAGTTGCATTCTTTGTGACCGAGTTTCTCTCAAGATTCACTTTTAGCTAGGTTTGATTGAACAACAGGTTCAGGAGACAGAGGCATCGACAATGGCTGATAAATATGAAAAGAGTTCAAGAGACGTAGGATTGGATCCTATGCATGAATCTTTGAAAACTTCTCCCAATTGGCCTCTTGAATTTGAGAGACAGCAGAGAGCAATACTGGAACTCTGGCAAACTTGCAATGTGTCATTGGTTCACAGAACTTACTTTTTCTTGCTCTTTCAAGGCGATCCAACAGATTCCATATACATGGAAGTGGAGCATAGGAGACTTTCCTTCCTCAAGGAAACATTTTCTCAGGGAATTCAGGGTGTGGGAGGTGGTCGGGCTCTCACACTAGCTTCAAGGTAACCTCTCTCTCTCATCCATGCATATTCGATATGAGTTTTCACATGTATTGGGAACTTTGAAACTTGTTTCCCAATAATGCATCCAGCATGTATATCTCACATGATCTGCCAATAAAGCAAGAGAACCTAACCAGAAACAAGGAGAACAAAAAACAAAAATATTCTGTTGCCTTTTCGGAAGCTCGTGACACTATTGGTGTTTTATAGTAGTTTTCTTACCAATTTGTGGCTCTGCGATGCAAATTATTATTTTTTCCTTTTCAATACCAGAAAAGGAGTACCTTTTGAGCCTTTGTTGTTAGGTAAGACATTTGATTACTTAATAAGAGAGAATGGTGTTGGGTATGATAATGCATGGTATGGAATGGCTGCACTTCAATGTTATCTGGAGTCCATCCGGTTCCCCTCTTGAAAATTACAGGGTACCTCGTGATTTTTTTTCCTGGCACATAGATATGCTTTAAGTTTTTGCAACACTAATATACGTTTATCTGGGGAAACAGCATCAAGGCTCTTCATCGTGAGAGAGGGATGCTAAGCAAGCTGATGAACAAGAGGTTTTCAGAAGAAGAGAGAATCAGACTTTACAAGAAGTGGGGTATTGCGCTGAACTCAAAGCGTAGAAGGTTGCAGTTGGCAAACCGCGTATGGAGCAACACAAAGGACATTAACCATGTCACGGAAAGCGCTGCCGTTGTCGCAAAGCTGGTCAGATTTGTGGAACAGGGACAAGCTCTCAAGGAGATGTTCGGGCTTAGTTTTACTCCCCCGACCTCAAGCACAAAGCGAAGGTCCTTGGGATGGAAATACAGCAAGTCATCCCTTTTGTAGGCTTCCTTTTGTGCCATATAACACAACTGGAGATGTGATTTCTTGAATCAGGCCCATGTAGCATTGTTTTCATGGATGAAATCCTCTGCCATTGTTAGAGCTGTAAAAATTGCAGGAAGCTTGGATCATGTTAGAAGTTGAACTGGGTTTTGCTTTGCCCATTTTGTTCATGTTTGTGCATTTGAAATCTACTATTATATTTTCTAAATTTGTTTCGTAACGCATTTTTAGATAGTTTTTATGTTATGACTCAATTGAAAATGTAAATATATTAAGAAAAATTATTGACTATCCTCAGTGTAATTTTCTGCTCTCACCCTAGTTCATTTTGTTCCACATGAAGGGGACGGAGGAGCACTGTTTCAAAAATATCAAGCCACCATTTATTTTTTCAATCTCAATCGAGTTCTTAAAATATTATCAATCACTTTATGGTTGATGTCAGAAGAAATTCACTAGTAATAATTCGAGATAAATATTTTAGGATACTCGAATCGAATTATCTCTTTTATACTTTTTTTTTTGTCAACCGATCGATCATAAAAAATTAAAAATATTTTGAATGTATATGTTCATGTGCCGGGAAGGGCCGGGTCGCTTAGAAAAATCTCTAAGGGTTTAGGCCCAGGACCCACGAAACAATGGATGGCGAGTAGGCGACTTCTAGGTTACAAATATTAGTAAATTTTATCGAAAATGGTTATGGAGTGGAAACGATGCCGTTTGCCTTTTCTTTTAGATGACATTGCATTTTCTCCTAGCTTCAGCAGTGAGAAAGTAAGAACGCTGTAGAGAGAGGGAGATCCAAACAAGAGAAAGAAAAGAAATGAGCGTAGCAGCAGCGGGCTACTTGGCTCGAAGAGCAGCACAGAAAGAGAGAGTGAGGATCCTCTACCGCCGTGCTCTCAAAGACACTCTTAACTGGGCCGTCCATCGCCACCTCTTTTACGAAGATGTAACTAATTTCTCATCCCTCAATCAGATCTCACTGCTCTATTTTCTTACCAATTAACTCTCCTTTTTTTTCCCTGCTGTAACCAGGCCGATCTTCTCCGCGCGAGGTTCGAGAATAACAAACACGTGGTTCGTTCTCTTAACTAATTGGAAAAAAAATGTTTTTGACATTTTAATTTAGCGGTATAGCTCTGTGATTTAGGGTAATAATTTTTTAATTAGTTAATTTATTCAGGATTTTTTTACTATGTATTTTATTTCCTGGAATTGGAATAGGAAGATCCGGATACAATCGATAGAATGATAGCAGATGGCGAGGCGCAATATAATAAGTGGCGCCATCCTGATCCTTACATTGGTAAATTAATTTTTATTTTCTATTTCACATTTTACTGCCTTTTCTTATCCTTTTTTACTCCGTGTTTGGGTTGTGGTTTTTTGGGAAGGTTGGGTTGAATTAAGAGTAGTGTTAAATTATGTAAGGGAGGAGAGTGATAAGGACTGACCGCGGCTTAATTCAGTTTGTCAAACTTTGGGTCTCAACAGATTTTTAATTTCAAACAAATTATGAATGGAAGAAAAAAAGAGTAACATCATTTCTAGTTGGCAGCATTTCATTGACATGTTGTGTGATGCAGTGGAATTGTGAAGTATAGGAGTATACAAGAGGGAGGGAGGTGTTAAATAGGATACCTTTTTTTTTTTTTCTTGTTATGTCTTTATAAACATAATTGATTCATGTGGTTTTGAGAATTTATGAAGTTTTCTTGTCGAAGAAATGATTTTTAAGGTTATAGGTAGCATTCTCAGGCTCTGATCTTATTTGTGTACAGTTCCTTGGGCTCCTGGCGGCAGCAAGTTCACTCGGAACCCAACTCCACCTGAAGGGGTAACGAACATGATTAATTATTTAATTCGTTATTCTATGTGTTCTACCTTTTCTTTTCACCTGCCCTTACTCGCTGTCTTGTTCGGGGATGGCATGGAACTTTTTAGTCAATTCGTTTTTGTTGGCTTCTTGTGTTATATGCATTTGCACCATATATGTGGATGTTAGAATTTGGATACCCGATCAATGATTTCTTTTTCTTGTTTAGTAGCTAAATTAGATAGTTTAAATATTGTCCTTCATTCATTGTGGTTTAGCTTTCAAAAGAAAGAACATTGTCCTTCACTGTGTCATATATGAGATGCATCAATAATCTCTATATGCAAACTTAACATGGTGGATTTATATGTGTGATTGGCCCTGGTAGATGTTAAGCCTTCTGAACACGTGCTGTGTCAAAATATTGGAGGATGCTGTGTTAAAATATTGGAGGATGGGTGTATATGTAAAAGAAGATCAGAGCTTCTTATTGTTAAGCATCATCTTATTAGGTTGACCTATATTCTTAAAATGCGTAATTCTTGTGGGCATCTGTGCTTCTTTCATAAGGAATCCTCTGTTATGTTTTTAGATTTGTCGTGCATCTTAGTGAATAGTTGCTATGATTCAATTGATAATAACACTGATTACTGATGAATATTTGGTGCCAACCTCGTCAAGGCAGTTATGTTTTATGTGCTTTTATTTTCAGTATCATTCTGATTATTTGGTGTTGTTGCAGATTGAGATAGTATATAACTATGGCCGAGAAGATAATGACTAAACACCTCTTTTTTTCACATGCAAAAATAAAGGTTAGCACTATAATCATTTGCTTGACATATTGTGTTATTGGCTGCGTTTCTTTTTCAATAAACTTATGTCAGATTGTATCTCTGCTGACCCACTCCCAGCTGCCACTCCCCAATCTGGTTTGATGGTAATGAAATGAATCTGGGATGGCTGTAACCTCTTCATTTTTGTTACCCAAATTGGTATTTTGGTGCAATTGTTCCTGTAATTTTCCGCATCATAGTGATTATAAGATTGAAAGGAGATCAATGAGGCTTGCTTGCTGGGCAACCTGCATTTGATTTTATCCAGTCATTTAGTTGTGTTGTGCTTATGAATTGGGAGATGCTATAGTATCTCCTGTTATCGTGTTCCTGAAAATGGTTTTTTTACCCAGCATGTTGCTTCTTCAGGAACTCGTCAAGTTCATTCCTCTAACAGTGAAGTTGGAGCCATAATGTTCTTACAATAGCTGCAACTTTGTCTCCTGTGCAGATTGAGGTGATCTATGATTGCTCCAGAAATCAAATCCAGCATCCGCTTTGTGTAATTCAAATCACGGCAGATAGTGGACATTGTTGTGGTTCTCATTTTTCACTGTTATGTATTTTGTTTTTTACTCTGAACATATATTTGTGTCCTGCAAGTACCAAGTATTCATGAGATGGTGCATAACTGGATTGAAAACGAATCCTTCAAGTGAATAATAACTTTTTTTAATATGCGTCTTTTCCATATTTTGTCACAGACAAGCATAGGGCAGGAGGTGGACACCTGCGTGTGGTTCTCACCCACGTCTCTTGGGTGGGAACTCGAGCCTTTTTAGGATGGAGAGTGCTCCGCATGACCTTCCAATACTGCTGAGCACTTCATCTCTGAATCTGGAGAAAATCATCAGCGCTGCTGACCCTGATAGGTCTACAGCCGATTATTTCTTCCTGAAAAGCCAGTAAATATTGTTAAAGTTATCATTAACCGAGGGTTTGAAACTGGCCATAGGTATAGTAGATTTGGCATGGTCTAACAGGCGGTTGAGGAGGGGAGCTAGGAAAGGCTTTTGATCAGGCTCTTTTTTTTTGTTTATAAATTTAATGCAGGTGCGATTATGGAGGGGACTTTGGTCCTCTCTCTGTTACTGGCATCTGGTTATGGAATGAAAGCTCAATAATGCAGTCATTAGAATCGAAGTGAGCGAATTATTTTGAAGCTTGCTTATTGAGTCTCTCCATGAGAAGCAAGCGTCATGTTTTTTCCTCTACTGCCATGAAATCATATATAAACTGTACCAGCAATGGCAGGAAACGAGTCTTATTTAAGAATTACTCCATAATGTTGAAAAAAAATTGGCAATCAAACAAGAACCAAATGAGTGTAAACCTCGCGAAAGTTTGACGAAAGATAAAATGAGAACATGGCTTTCAAATTTGTTGGGTCACACTGGAGGCAAGCGATTTCCAGCACAGCAACAAATGTAAAGAACACATGATCTGCTTATCCGTTGGGTCAGATAGAAATACGCATTTGCTTTTTAAATGCATGTGCATTTTATTTAGGCAGAAATGTGAGCCAGCCCCTGTATCAAGCATTCTTTACATCAGCCCCTCTGGGTTCAGTTATTTCTCTTGCCCTGTCTTATAAATGACAAGGCAGCGAAGGAAATGTGAGATGAAGCATGAGGGTACTGCTACCGTACATGCAACAAAATTGCGAATAACTCTGTCGATTGCTGCCATTTTAATGCTCTATTTGCAGTTTGTAGTGGATTCAAACTCGCAAAACATTCAAGTAGATACGTTGCTTATTCTGATTGGGCATTTTGTATTGTAATTCTGACTGTGCTCTTCGGCTTCTAGCTTCTGATACCGGGGATAGCAATAGTAGCCGGCTTATTTCTAAATCTGTCAGATCAATCGCAGGAGGAAGCTGGAATTCATAAAGGTAGCAAAGCAGATTGCATTCAGAATCTTGTTTAGTTAGGCTCTCAGAAAATCCCTCTCAATGTATCTTGTTCTAATTCGGTGATAGTTGGTCCTAGTCCTAGAATAAGACGATAAACTACAAATCTTGAGAACTAATGTTGCCTGTAATACTTATCGGGGGTCTTCATCTGGCAACACACAAAGTTGTGGGAGTGGTTTGAAGTAAATCAATCAATAATTATTGCGAGATGAATAGGGGCAATCTAATTCAGATAGTTGCATCATTACAGTGTCTCAATTCTATCCTATTACAGATGCCAACAGAAATGGTTGCGAGATAGACACAGAATACAGAGACCTAGACCTGTCTTCGTTATATTATCAAGCACAAAAACAACGGGATCAGGAAAGGTTATGTCAAGACTTCGCATGTCTTGTCAGCTTGTTCCATCATCACCATTCTTAAACCTCCTTCATGTGTATTCTCTCCAGTCACCATCTTTATCTCCTCTTTCTATGTTCTATTGTTCATTCAAACCCACTTTGACAAGGTGAGGGAGACAAAGACGAAGTCGATCTATTGAATTATAACATCATGGTGGTCAATTTAAACAGGATTTAGGCTTGCAATGGAACCTAAAGAAGATAGCAAACACTATATATTAACCATTACAATTGGAATGGACACTTGTTTAGTTCGTCATTGGAGTTGCTCTACTCAAAGGGCCAGGACTGGATTTGCTATGCCAATTGCAGCAAAAAAGAAAAAAAAGAAGGGGAATTTGCATTCATCAAGGCTAAAGCAGTGGTGCCAAGTTTCTGTTTCGTACAGCAACTACAGACTACATCTAGAATTCTAGATCCACTCACATCAATATAGCCCTCTTGTAGTCAAATTTTTCTCCCAATCACAAAAAAGTTCAAACCTAAGTTACGTAAGTTTTCACACCAACAGGAATCAGCATTACGAAGTATCAAAAACTGATATTTACCATCACCAAGATTATCCCATTTCATCTTCGAGACACTACACTCATTTTAAGGAGAAACTAAGTTGCCTGATAACTTTCTTGTTGGGGCCAGTAGTTTTTACAGTTCCCTACATAACCCACATTTCATTTCTTTCTAGGCTAAATTGACTTGACATTTGAGCTCGACAAAACTCTTTGCAACTTTAAACTATCTCTAAAACAATTAACAAAATAACTGGCCTTGATCAGGAACTTCCACAATCTCGACAAGAAACATCGGCAACCAATCATACATCATCACTGATAAAGAATCGCAAATTTTAATTACAACGTTCAAGTTTACTACGAGGATTCATCTCCAATTAACAGGAATCCATGCCCCTTTAAAACATACCAAACCCAAAAGAAACAGTAGTTTTATTCAAAATTCATCACAAAACACAAATTCATTAAGAACCCACATCAAATGTACATATTCTTAACTACGCGAAACTCTAAGAAGGAAAAAAGGGCAGCTGCTACAAATAACATCGAGCATTTCAGTCATTAAAAAAGAGAACACAGTAACAATAAACAATTTATAATTTTCATTAAATGAGCTTGAAAGGGAGAGGCCAAGGAGTGGACCTGGGCACCTCAACTTTATCTTTAATTCTTTCAATCTTCTTTTCCTTCTTTGGCCTCGCGTTTCCATAAGTTCCTTTAAATCTCTTCCCTCTCTTTGTTTTCTTGTCCCCTCTTCCACAAAGGATCGGCGCCATCTCTGCACCACTTGATACTGATGATGTTGAAAATACCGCTGATCTCTGACCCACCATCGCCCTCCTCGCTACTGCGCCGCACCACTGCATCACCGTCGCCATTTCTCACTGACAATCCTCTTCTGTCAAGTGAAGAAGGGTGCTGGCTTTTATTTTCATTAGTGGATTTTCATTGCATGGGCCTCCGTGGGTCCTTTTGTAATAAATATGGGCTTTACTGGTCCATTCAAAGTCCAATTTTTCTAATTATCTTGGGCCTCCTCTGTGGGCATGTCTCAGCTCTTTTTGCAATACGAATTGGCTTTAATGACCGTTTTGGGCGTTCTTTGTGGGCATATCTCAGGGTCTTCTGTAATACGAATGGGCTTTAACGGCCAATGCAAAGTCCTGAGTTCTAATTCCTAATGGGCCTACCAGATCTTTAGCTTATCTTATTTTATAAGAAAGAGCTGGTATCTATTGTACGTCAAGATAGGCCAGTTTATTTTCGCCAGCAACCCTGGCTGGATTAATTTGAAGGGCCATTTCTTTCTTTAATATATCATCAGCCGGTTTAGACCCGGTGTTTCGGAGCGTGGTAGCTTGGAGAATGGAGACTGCTGGCTCTCATTTTGCTATAGGCCAATTTTGGGGTAGATTGTTGGAATTTTATGGGCAAAGGATGCCCAAACAATAACGGGTGATGGATATGACGTGATACTTGCTGTGGCTCCAAATGAAACACGAGGATAAATGAACTGAAAAAGCTTTAGTTTTGTTCATTCATGGACCAAAACCCATCATTGTAGCAGCAGACACAGAGACAGCAAAGTGTTTGCCTTTTGTAGTGAAAATGGAGTCGGTGTCAAATAGAGTAACTACTACTTTAACATGGAGCAACTCTATCTCTACTTCTTCACTCCAAATTCCTCAAGTCTTTTCAGTTAGTTCTATAATCACTCTACTTTGTGTTTTCATCTTTGTTTTTGAAGTATTGACATTTCTTGTTTGCTTATGCAAGGTGTATGCTATCTTTTGTTGCAGATTCGTTGTACTAAGAGATTGAGGGTGTGTTGTGCCTCTGACCGAACCCAGAAGGTAGATATGTTCTTTTAGATAAATAAAGTGTTGAGTGAATTAATTTTGTGCTTCGAATATAATGTAAGATGAGAGGTTTGATTACTTGGAGACTTTGATGTTGGGAAATCAGATGACTGTATCAGTAACTGGAGCTACTGGATTTATTGGTAAAAGATTGGTGCAAAGACTGCATGCAGGTTCATTTCTCTTCTTCTTGTAATTTTTCAAGATTAATTGTCATTCAATTCATCATCTTGACAATTAATTAGCATTTAATTCTTAACTTTCTGAGATAGCTGACTGGTGAAAATTAAGTGAAACCACTGTTTTCATTGTTGAAATTTTATTTTGGAGTTGATTTTTATTTTTTTTAGATTTTAGCTTCTGATTAGTTGAGATTTAATTGTTAAGTCAGAGTGATGTTTGTGGGGATCAAATGAGCTCAGCTAGATTTTGCTTAACAACAACGTAATTTGTGCGCAGATAAACATTCTGTTCGTGTATTGACGCGTTCAAGATCGAAAGCTCAGTTAATATTTCCGGGTAAGAAGGTAATGAATACTTCTAGTGTACTGCATTTTTTAACAATTTGCGATTTTTTGATAAAAAGTTCACATTTCCCACCCGAAATAAGCATAATTTTCAGATAAGCTATCACAGTTGTCCGGTACTGCTTTGATTATTTTATTTTCTTATGTTTTAATTGTAAGAATATTTCTACTGCCTGAAATCTGTAGTCAAGGAATTTCCTGGGATTCTGATTGCGGAGGAGCGAGATTGGAAAGACTGCATTCAAGGTTCAAATGCTGTTGTAAATTTGGCTGGACTGCCCATTAGTACAAGATGGTCACCTGAGGTTTGTAATGCTCACTGCATCTCTTAGTGCATCCCTTTTTTCCATAAATGCCCGATTGGTTTGAGAAGTTGCATAATGATCAAGGTGTTTTCTACATTTTACATGGATATGTCGCTTTCTTCTCTCAGGCTGTTAAAACATTAGTTGTTTGCTCAGCCTCTCACTAGATCTGGCTCTTGTACATTTCAAGTTCCGATTTTCATTATTACTTACATGGTGAAGCAGACATTAGTATAATCATGTACTGGAAGAACACTGCTTAAGGCGCTGTTTTATTAAATAAAGTGAACAATGTTCACAATAAACATGATTAATAGCATTCGGTGAAAATATATTTGTCATGATTTCATGTCCGAAACAGCTCCACTATTAGTATCAATTTATCTCTTACTTCAATTATGACGTGGTACATATTTTTCTTATGGATTAAAAAAAATTGCAATTTACCTTAAAAGGTCTTATATCAACTCTTGTTGTCTTGCAGGTCAAGAAAGAGATCAAGCAAAGCAGGATCAAAGTGACCTCAAAGGTAACTATCTTAGACAATTATATTTTTTCCTTTCTTCCGGAGAGTTTGTTAATTATTCTTAACACAGGGTCTGTTCTCTCTACTGTTTTTTCATCCACATTATAACTGATTTTGAAGGTTGTAGATTTAATAAATGGTTCACCAGAAGGAGTTCGGCCTACTGTCCTGGTTAGCGCAACGGCTGTTGGTTACTATGGTTGGTTTCTATTGATCACATGACATCTCATTTACCTTTCCTCTAAAATAGTCATCTCGAAATTTGCTTGCTTGTTTTACTTGGGAATTGTGTTGATATATTCCTATTGTCTTTCCATTCAATTTTAGTGCTTTTATGCAATTAACCTGGAATACGATGGGTTGCTAGCAATCTTTTTTTTTTTTTTCTCATGCAGATGTTTACAGAAGGACATTAACCAGCAAAAAGAAAAAGAAAGAAAACTGTCATTAGTTTTATAATCGAAACTTAAAAGTGGAACTGGAAAGATCATGAACCATAATGTTTTTTAATATTCACTCACAAGAAATTGAATGGATCATAATATATTTTTCTTTTCCTCACTCGAAAATGCTCAGGCAGCAGTGAAACACAAGTTTTTGACGAGCGCAGTCCATCGGGAAATGACTACTTGGCTGAGGTAACATAGGCATGATTCAATGCCTGTATTTTCTACTGAATAGTTGCTTTCCATTTGGTTTATTCTGCTATATGTAAATCTATACTTAAAACCCCAACATATCTTTTCAGGTATGTAGAGAATGGGAAGCAACAGCCCTCAAAGTAAATAAAGATGTAAGATTAGCTCTTATCCGCATTGGTGTTGTCCTTGGCAAAGATGGTGGTGCTTTAGGTACTCAATCTTCCAAATGCTTTTACTTGCATTTCATGCTGACTATCAGGTGCATTGCCAGCTTCTTGATATATAACCTGAGTTCAAGTATTGTTGGATCATCCTACATATAGAATTGTAGAGAACTGCTAAAACTTAATCTATAGGTCAGGGTTGTTCTATCATATAACAGATACAATCAGTGAGGACTTCATACATTGTATGAAGTCATTTGATCAGGTAAAGAAAGCCTTTATTTCCCAACTGCATAGGACGGATTGTTCCTACTGTGAATTGTTTAAGATATAAAAGCGTTCCCCTAATGGTTCTTTGAAATGATATTCTGCCTCTTTCATGTAATGGCTTGTTTCCTTGCAGCTAAAATGATCCCTCTCTTCATGCTGTTTGCTGGTGGACCTCTGGGCTCTGGACAACAATGGTAAATTACTATTTGTACAATAGAAGAGTAAACAAAACTTTCTGCTACCAAAGCTCCATCTGATTAGCATTTTGGAGGAAAGATTTTCTTGAAAAGTCATCAGCCTTCTATTTTTGGATCGAAATGTCCCTCAGCATAATTGCAGAGATTTAAGTCCCTGTGGAAGATTTTTTTCCTATTATTTCTCCTACAAAACTTAGAAGATATTTTTGCTAAATTCTTTTTAAGCCAATCAGTTCATTTCAATCATAAGCAATCAGTACCGTGACCCGTGATGTACTTCCCCTGTGATGTTCTTGTACCTGTGCAGGTTTTCCTGGATTCACTTGGATGATATTGTGAACCTAATTTACGAAGCTTTAACAAATCCATCTTATAAAGGTAATCTTCTCGTTTTTTAAACAACAAATTTCTTGTCTTGATTTCACATGGCAAATAAGGGCAATAAATTGTTGCTGAGAAAGTTTGATATTTTTACTTGTGTTTGTGACGGGCACATTTACAGGGGCAACAAAATAAATACATTAATGATTTCTTCCATTTAACCTTCTATATTAGATTGTAAGATACGTTGATATTGCACTCTTGCACATTCCATTCAAGATAATCTGGCATTTTGGATTCATGTACTGTAGAAACTTGGAATTCGGACTGGGTCCTTTATTTCTATGAATCAGTTGTTTGAGATCTGTATTCCTTGAGTGGAAGCAGTAATTTATTGGAGTAAAACTTCTTTGCCTATGGATCTCTTTGTGCATATCCCACTGCAATTGCACTTCCTTCTCATATGAGCTTCTTTCCATGGTAATGCTGTCTTTTGTTTGGACATGACCCTATGCTCACTTCAATGTACAACCTCGCAATAATTGAACTCGGTTCTATTGACCTAACCTCAGGAGTCATTAATGGAACTGCTCCAAATCCTGTTCGATTGGCTGAGATGTGTGAACAATTGGGAAATGTTATGGGCCGGCCGTCGTGGCTTCCTGTACCTGACTTTGCCCTCAAAGCAGTCCTTGGAGAAGGTGCTTCAGTGGTAAGGACTTGCACACTTTCTGTTCTCTCTTTTTCCTCCACGTCACCATGCTGAAACAGGCACATTGAGTTCTTTGCAGGTGCTGGATGGTCAAAGGGTGCTTCCTACTAGAGCCAAGGAGTTGGGTTTCCAGTTTAAATATCCCCAAGTGAAAGATGCTCTTAAAACCATTCTTTCATGAGAGCGAGACAGCTCATTTGTGGCTTTATTTGATGCGAGGATCTAGCTTCTACCAACATTAGAGGCACGTACTTGGGACTTGAGATCTAAGAGTTTCGATGAATGATGTTACTTGCGAAGAAAACATGGCGTTTTGCTCCTTTGGAAAGCATTTTTTTTCTAATAATAGTACGTTAAATCATTCTTGGCAGTAACTTGCTGTACGTTGCAGCTTTGGTTCCTCGCGATTACCGTCTCTCTGAAAACCTCTCCCCCACCAACATATCCAGATCGAGAAATTATTCTTATTGCATTCCAAATTCCAAATATGATTCATGCAAGATGAGTTATCGACAGGTTGACAATCAAAGCCCCTCGGTGTTTTGTTTCAAGGTTGGTAGCCTAGCTTGAGGAAGACGAGATAACAATCATCCATGGTTATGAAATTTCTCCAGTTGAAATGCAGGTCAACTGTTCAAGGAACGACGGAACACTGATAGGATGGTAGCTAAACTATATTGTATATTCTATATCACTAGCATAATGAATAGCTTGCCAAATCCTAAAATACCAAAGGCCGCTCTGCGGTGAAAAAATTCCAGAGGAATTGCAAAAGCAACCAACCTCCTTTCGATCCAACAGTGACCCACTTCCACTAGGCAAGGGCGACTGCTGTGGGAGTTTAAAGACCCACCAAAAAGAAATCGTAAAAGAAAAAATTTCGAGATAAGTAAACAGGATTAACAATGAACTAGCAGCTTCTCCACCATCGAAAGATCAACAGATTTATGCGATAACTGAGAAACAACTTCCTTCTACCAAATTAATGTCACCTACGTCGCCATCTAAAGATTTCTCAAAGAAAAAGACGGTGCCAAGACTTGTTTCGTATACCCAAGGAAACCATAGATTTGATTCAGGATACAGTAACCGGGCCCACCTTCAAATGTTTTCTGCCCATTAAGGGATGAACCTTGTAATTGTAGCCCGCAATTATTCCACTTGAAGCAAGCTACTAGTATCCAACATGGCTAGATCATGCCTAAAGTTGTCAATTTATTCCCCAAAGCACAACCAATGGAGTTTTTTTTTTTTTTTTTAGTCTAGTGACTGGAACAGATTATGAAGATAGGGTGGCACAGAAATGTTTCTACTTAGAATGAAGATACAGAGGAAAAGGCACAATTGCAAGTACAATTGGAAGCTTAACAATCATGTCAGGCACGCAACAATACTCCTTTTTCCTGATGAGAACCTACTAACCATCATTTGATGATACAACATCTCCGATCAACATATAGTCCTATTGTTTTTATCTTATCCAGAAGGACAGGCACTGTATGACCAAGATGAGGCATTGATTGTTAGACGATACAGTCAACCTTTCAATGAGTACTTCTTCCCAGTGAATGCCTGGAATTTTGGCTCTTCTTTCTTTTCAGGCTGCTCTTGCTTGGTCTCTTTTCCAGATTCCTGCAAAATCAAAGAAACAATTAATTAACAGTTTTTTGGTATCGTCCCTTTCACACTGGCTACGTGTGGTTGACAGTTAAATTCAAAATGATGAATGGAAGAAAAAGTACCTCCCTCTGTGTTTCCTTAGGAGTGCGACCTGCATTGGACCCGAACACAAGCTTTCCCTGAGACTTGCGTGCAGTATTTTGTGAGCTAGACCCCAGAGATGGCTGCCTGCTGCCATCGGCAACAGCAGGTTGCTTGTCTTTAGACACTGATGAAGACAATGCTGGTGGGGGCTGATAGCTCAAAGGTTTCCCATCCAAGCGTCTTCCTGCTCCTGTAAAGGGATTAAATTTTGGTTCGGTCTCAGCTGGAACCTCTTCAGCTGCAAGAATCAAATATGGTTGGTTTTGTTAAAATGAAAATGTAACCATCTTTACAACTTGCCCATCAAATTTCATATTATTCAATCATTTCACATGAACATTTTTCATCCAAAAACAATCTTCCAATTGCCTTCTATGTTTGCAAAATGAATATTGCTGAAGTAGGCATTGCATAATTTTTATCAAACACAAGAAATGTATAATCATTCCATGCTTCTGCTCCAGTCATTGGAGCAGAAGACACACAGATTTTACTCAGATGAGTGAAGAAACATACAAAGACAACAGGTCAGTAAAAGCATGAAGAGTTAGACTAACTTCATAAGACTACTGTACTTGTTCAAATTAACCAATTCAATACTACAAAACAAATTCATGGAGTGGATATAAATGCACCTTGGGAGGTTGCCTTGCTTGGTGGAACAGATGCAACAGGCTTTTCAGGCTCCTTGTAATCTAGGGGAGGTGCAAAGTCCACTTCACAGTCTGTCTCAATGATACTTATTGCATTTGAAGGTTTTGTTTCTATGATATCTATGTAGTATTTCTTGTTGTTATAGGCCACCATAATACTATCCCCGGTGGTTAAGCAGGAATAATTCCTTAATGTTGTCTCTAAGCTGCATGAAAAAGGATGTCCAATCACATTATAGGATATCCACCTTAGATATGCACATACATAACAGAGATTGGCATACAGGTAATGTTTAAGAACAAGAAAATGAGAAACAGTGAGACAATGAAAAAAAAATGGTTATCTAATGCTGCAAAGCCATCCACTGATCCTAAAGTTTCCAACCAAAAAAACAATCTGACAAGAGAGAACCAGAGTTCATATCATGAAGTTAACAAAAAAATATGAAGATAATACTGGTGCTTATGTAAGAAATTTATTTTTTTTGGCTGAAACCTCAGAATGGCAAAATGCTTTCTATTTGAATATTACAATTGCATATCAACGGTTTCATTTATATTTATTACATCTCAATGGAAAATTCCTGCAACTGGGTTGGTTGGATCATTTTTAGGCTAAAAATGCATGTTAAAGGTTCTAGTATAGCAACACCCCTCGGATTACAGACACTAAGTACCAGAGCTGCTCCAATGACAAGAGTGCACATTTGTTAATAATCAAACACTATGATACGAACTCACATAGCTTTTGGGTTGGATATATCCAAAAAGTCCTTTGTGTGAGGCTGCAATTTAACATATTTTCCCTTTGGAAGAGTAACATTTTTCACTCGCACTGTATCTCCCTCTTGTAGAAGCAGGTTCTCCATCATCTGGAGAGAAAAAAAAAGATCAGCTATTAACGATTTTGATGTCTTTGTTCTTTGAGTGGGATAAAATAAAATCAAAATAAATATGTTAAGAATACGCCAAAAACAATTTCAATCTGTACCCAGTATGGCATATAAATCATGCCTTCCTCTGCAATAAACTCCAGAACTCCACAGTGAGAAACCCGCTCAGCAGCATCATTCTGAAGCTCAAACAACATTGGATAATCGATATGCAGGGATGCTGCAAGTTTTTGTCCAGGATTGACATTATAGATCTCAATCACAATCCAAAAGTAAAAATCTAAAGTACTATTAAAACAACTAACCAAGACGGTCAAGAGCTGAGGGAGGCATTATAACTGTAACAACAGAAATAAAATCAACATCAAGGGGTTGATATAATATAAATTAAAGAAATATGCATGGCTGAGTATGATTTTGTAGACTTACTTTTATCACCACTCTCGATTTGTGGCTGCAGGGCAGTCAAGAAATCAAATCAGTGTCACCAGAGTGTTATTTTGAAAATAGCTCATATAATACTTGGCTCAAAATGAAGCAGAATGGAAGAAACAAACATATGGAATATCCTAAATCCTACTTTGGGGGGTTTCAAAGACTTAATTCAGCTACTGCTTATTATATCTACTTGATCATTTGCAGAACAAAAAAAAAATGCCTTTCCCCAATAAGTAGATAATTGCCATAAAATTTAAAGCCTCACAATCCACAGATCAGGAAAATGTCAATTAGTAAACAGACAGAGACAGCCATTCTTTTACTGACTAACTCAAAATCATATCAGTGAACTGAAATAGCAGCAAAAGGAAGGGAGAAAAAAATCCAACCTTTTCAATAAATGAAGCAGGGTAACATCGATATGTCTGCTCAAACGATGTCCCGTGGTATCCATATCCATCGAAAAACTGCTACCCCACACACAAAAAAAAAGGGCGTCATTCTTAAGCACCAATTTTCAATAAAACAAAATCGAATGAGGTGTAATCATCATGAAGTGAAACATACCATCTTGTACTTTGAGTGGAATAAATAGACCGACAAAACAATCAAACAAACTTCACGCTCCCTATCCAAACAAGACGACAACAAAAAAGTGTGAGTCGAATATGCACATCAATTAAAATCAAGTTCACAGCTTTTACAAAATTTATGAAAACTCTTAACAGCAAAAATAGTAATAAAAAGTGGGTTGAATTTATTTCAAAATAAGGAGCTCGAGATGGAAAATTCAATCACGATATTTTTTTAAAATAAAAAAAAACCTCTCTTCACTGCTAAAACAGTACAATTTTTGTTCCAACGTATATTTTTAAAAGCAACAAGATTAAAATCTAGCTCGAATTAAGGAATTTAGAAGCCAACATTTAAAAAGAAAAAACATAATTAAACATGGCAACCTTAAATTCGGCTGTGGTTGGATTAGAGGACAAGATAACTGGAAAGACGTTGGATCTTAGGTTAATTAAATAAAAACTAAAGAGAAAAAAAGGAAGAGAGAGAGACAAGAGAAGGAATGGAATCACCTGGCTGACGAGGGAAAGGAATTTCTTTTGAGAATTGGATATAGAGAGTAGGGGTGGAATTCTTAAGGATTGCCTAACAAGGGAATGAATGATGATTTTGAAGGTGAAAAAAAGACTAAGATGCGCTTCTGAGCGTATTGCTCACGCCACGTCGCTGTCTGCCACATGTATGATCATGTGTTTGGGCTGTTATTGGGCCTGCAAGGCCACCCTGCTTGGGCCTAAAACCAGAATTAGTAAGTGTTTGTCTGCTTCTTTTTTTAACTGAGCAGTGCTAATTTTGCAGATATTTTTCTTGAAAAACAAAATCCTGTTCATTAATAAATTTAATGAAGATTGATTCTGCAAATCTAATGGAATTGGCCAATATGAACCCTCCAGCGTGGCCAGTCCTTATAATCATATTCCAAATATGCCTGCTTGCGTTCATAAGAAAACAATTGCCTGCATGTGATTATGATTTTATTATTATCAATAAAGATGCAATAAATGATGGGAAATATTGGACGTGCTTCAAAACTAATATGAAACGTCTAAGTTTTAAAAGTATTTTTAACAAAATTTAAATTTTTTTATTTTTTTATTAATTTTAAATTAATATGTTTTTAGTATTTTCAAATCATTTTGAAGTGCTAATATCAAAAATAATTTTTAAAAAATAAAAAAATATTATTAACATGTATTTTAGCATAAAAAACTATTTAAAAAGCAACCACAACAACACTGCCAAACACATTATAGTATTTTTACAGCGTTTCTTGAATCATTTTTGCAATGTTCCTTGTGTTGTTTTTATTGGGCTGGGTATGGAAAACGCAGGAGAAATATCTGGTTGGAACACAAGGAGAATCCATGATTTACCACCAGGAAATCACCTGCAATTTTAAAAGAACTGGATTTAATTATAGTATTGTACTGTTCATATAAACGATGATGCATCATGGGGTTTTTTTTCTTTTCAATTACATTTATTTAGTGGCCTAGTTAGATGGAATTCATATTGAAATCACAATAGAAGTACTGCATAAAAAAAGGGACGAGGCTGTAATGCAAGGAAATCAATAGGCCTGGTCCTAGTTTTTTTAATTTTTTATTTTGATCTTCAAGTTCATCTTGTTTGTGTTTTAGTCCCTGAATGGTAGATAATAGCCCAAAAACGACAGTTGAGAGAAAAAGTGATTGATTATCACGATTCCAATCACGAAAATTATCAAGTTTGGTGTCCAAATATTCAATTCCAATAAAAAAAAGTTGAATACTGTTGGTTTTTTGCATTCAAACTGGTCGGAAAAAATAGAATGAGCCTTTGAAGATTTGGGTCTTCAGTTGATTCTTTGTTTTGTGACTGATTTTGGACAACTTTAAGGGCATATGCATGTTTTAGTGAGTTTTTCATGTGCTTGCAAGTCAGAAATTAGTTGAAAATCAGTTATTTGGTCTCGAAAACTAGAAGTGATTATGCTCAGTTTCTAACAACTTGAGCTGTCGTAAATTAAGCACGTAAATAACACGTTATTTATTGAGGCAAACGATGCATGGTTTGTTTTTTATTTTTTTAAATAAAAAGTTCACATCTCATCCATTCCCTTGATCAAACGTCTGTTTGTTTTTTATTTTAAAAATATTTTTTAAATAAATTTCTTTACTTTAATTTTTTTTCATATTGTTTTAATATGTTAAAATCAAAATTAATTTTTTAAAAAATAAAAATTATTTTAATGTATTTCTAAATAAAAAAATATTTTAAAAAACAATTATTAACATACTTCTAAACACTCATTAAAAAAACAAAATAAAAACCAGACACGTAGATCCGCATCCGCCTTTAAGCCCTGTGAACCTCACTTGCTACCCTACTACTGGGGTACTTGGCGGTGTGGTAGCGGTTGCTTTTTAAATATTTTTTGTGCTGAAATACATGCCAATGATGTTTTTTTATTTTTTAAAAATTATTTTTGACATCAACACATCAAATCAATCCAAAACATACAAACCATATTAAATTTTAACAAAAAAAATTAAAATTTTTAACCATATTAAATTTTAACAAAAAAATAAAAATTTTTAAAAACACCTTTTACACCGCGTTACTAAACATGTTCTACAAGGGAGGCATGCTTTGGACCTAGGCCTTTTCATATCCTTTTCTCTTTATTTTTTTAGCACTGAAGAAAAAAATATCATGATAATTCATTTATGTTTCATTTTTTATATGGTTTTTATATAAAAAAGTAGATTTTTATTTGAATTTTCATAATTTATTTTTAAATTTCCATGTATTAAGTATGAAAATAATAATACTAATAATAGACTGTTCATAAAACTTCCATAATAGTATATACATTTTAAACTAGAATAATTGTTTCTGTTAGAATATAGCAGGAAAAAAAATTTGAGCCCAGGCGTGCAGGCAGGCAACCAAAATTTGAAATTGTAAAATTACAAGTTCAATAAATAATACGGTCACAGGTGCATCAGTCAAGATTTGAAGTTTCTACAGCAGTTTTTTTTTTTTTTTTGTTCTTTAAAATACAACGATCGACAGAGCCCAACAAGGACAGCTTGAAAAGCTTTTATTTTGCGATTATAACTCAATCCTACTCCCGCAAACAGTACAAAGAAACCCCCCAAACGCACGCTTGGCAGAGCAGACACTTCCGCGAGAAGATATTTTGAGAACGCTGCAAGGGCTGACCAACCCTCACTAATCTGCAAACAAACATAAATTTTCCTCCGAAGTGACACCGTCAAGCTATAAAAGAATAATAGTAGGTAGCAATCTCCCTTCTTATTCTGCCCTGGACTGGCCGGCACGGGAAGACAAGATGATGCCAACAATAAGGCCATAAAGAGCCAACGCTTCGGCAAAGATGAGGATAAGAATCATTCCAACAAAAAGTTTAGGCTGTTGAGCATTAGCTCTGCGAGAAGAAAAAAAATGTATCAGTATGAATCGCAAGTCAAGAGAGTCTTCTCCCTAAGTTGCATTCTTGCAAGTGCAAAAGATATTGCAACACAATGAAAAATTCTCCTGTGTATGTACCATGCTGCCTCCATCAGAGATTTCTCATTTTGTCTTAATTTTACAGAAAAATACCAGACATTACAAAGTTTGCACAGCAAAACTAGACAACAGATCTATATAATTTAGAAACCATTGCATCATATCAAGGGGAAAACAGTTCAAAGTAAAAAATTAACTAACAAAGTATGGCACTAATAATAAAAAAAAATACAGGTTGAGACACATTAACCATACCGATACTGTATTAGTTAATAACAAAAATCACATATCACATATACTCTACATAAAAAGGACAGCAAACATACCTCACACCAGCATCACCAACAATGCCAATGGCCATTCCAGCAGATAGCCCGGCAAGGCCACAAGCGAGACCGGACGAGAGATGTGCATACCCGTCGAAAAGGTAATATGACTTGGCCTTAGGGTTAATTCCGGTACTAATAATAACAGCAATAATCAACCCATAAATACCCAACACACCAGCCATAACAACTGGAACAATCGACTTCATCACCAACTCGGGCCTCATCACTCCCATCGATGCCACACCAACTCCACTCTTAGCGGTTCCATAAGCTGCTCCCATACCTAAACAAACACCAAAACTCCAATATTACACCAAAAACAAAACACACAGAAGCATTTCAATAATTCTTCCTAGAAATAAAATTTCTGCAGATCTAAGGAATTTGTTAAAAATCTAATCTTGATTAAGCAAAATGGTTCTGTAACATAAAGATTATCAAATCAAAATTTACATCAAAATGCTTTTTCCCGGGTCATTAATAAATGTCGAAATTAATATCATTTATTGACAAGTAAGCTAATTGAAGATCCAAGTCAACGTAATTAACACAAACCCATTATTAATTACGCATAAGTACGGCCAATAATCAAATTCAAAGAAATAATTGCTACGAATATAACATTAAACTAAAATGAAATCACTTTAGACATATATAATTGCATCAAGATCGATCTGATAATCATCCATATAGCAATTCTATTTTCCTTCATTTTCTAGGGAACCAATCAAGAACATGAAAATAAATAAAACAATTAAAAGATCGAATAAAAGAAAAGGAAATGTAATTATTTACATGAGAAGACGAGGGCAGCAGCAGCCCCAAGGAAGCCGAAGAACGGTGCAGTTTCATCGCCACTGAAAGTAGACATGATTGATAAACTGGATCTGAGACAGTGTCGTTTTAGATCTGAAGTTTGCAGATAGCTTTTTGAGAAATTAGAATTCCTTCGCTCTCTCTCCCTGTTTAGAGAAGAAACGGGTGGAAGACAATCATCCATGGATATAAAACGTCGCACGTGTTAAATTGGGCTTGTTTGTTGTATAGTGGGCCAATTGTATGGGCCAACATAGGTGGAAACTACGAATTAGAGCCCAGAAGCGAAAGAAGTTTGACAAGCTATCAGTTAATACACTAACTTGAATTTTTTCTAGGAAATCTCTTAAATCTTCATCAAAATTAAAAAAAAAAAATCACCCATGATGATTGATCTATCAAGTAAATCTACAGTCAAAACATGATCACATGCAGGGCTCACAGAAATTAACAGAACATGCAAGGTTATTACTGATAGACCAATGCTAGCTAGGTGGTGAAATAAAAATTATTTTACTTTTGAGAATTAAATTAAAACATTAGTAATAGTTGGAGGACTGACTTATAGTAGGTTAAGCATTAAAGTATCTTGCCGTACCCGGAAAAAAACAATCCACAGGAGCCAAAGAATAAAGAGCCAACAAAAGCGCCTTCGCTGTGCTCTTACTACCACTACTATTACTTGGGGCA
>JACEGQ020000199.1:0-21000 GCA_015852605.2 Populus deltoides | reverse complement strand
GTTAGTTTTTTAATTTTTTCAATTTTATTCTTATTTTTTTTTGTTTCTTAAGTTTTTTCTTGCCCTTCTGTATTCTTTTTAATTGTTTTCATTTTCATCCTTAGATATATTTTTAAAAAAATTATTACTCATTCTTTTATTGGTTTCTTTTAATTATTTGGTGAATTTAATTTTTCTTCTCAATTTAACCCTTCGATCCAAAATTATCCATCATTTTTTTTTGTTCATTCAAATATTATCATAATTAATTGATCCATATTGTTGTACCGAAGGTACATGTTTTTACCCATTTTTGGGTTCCCACACAAAAATAAAAAAAATACAAAACAAAATAATTGGAGCGAGAAAAGGATGCTGGAATGCCGAAAGAATGCCAAAATTGGTTGAGGAGGTTCAAAAATGTAAAAGGTTGAAACTGGACAGTATATTTTTGACTGATGGAAGCCTTGTTGACAAAGAAAATTCAAGTTGAGGAAGAAAAGTCTAAAATCGATGTTTATGGACTCATTTAAATTTTATCTAAGGTTTAATTGAATTTGTGGAGGGTTGGATTGTAAGAAAAATTGATTTTTAAGTCAATTTACGCTTTTATTGGAAGAAATTAAAGTTCAAAGGTCCAATTATAATTTTGAAGAGTTGATGTGGTCAATCGGGGCTTAATTGCATAATTATTGAAGTTTGATGGCCAATTAAGGACTTAATTGAAACAATCCAAACCATGGACCAAACCGGAAAAGGTGCTACAATCAAGGGATCCAATTACAACTTTTCCGGGGCTTGATTATAAAATTGTAAAAATATCCAAGGACCAAATCAGAAATATCATTTAAAAGTGGCAAAACGGTGCCGTTTCAGAGGCACTATCCACCGATTCAGCAAACAGGAACCGTTTCAGCAACAAATGCCGCTGATTATGGGGAACATTTCACAGCTACTATCTCTCTACCGTTACCACTGCAATAATGGTCCCGAACGTTTTCATTAGAATAAAAAAGAAGGCATGCAGTTTTGGCTATAAAAGGAGAGAAAAAGGACGAGACTAGGGGGGGGAGGTACGAGACAGAGGGGGGGAGAAAAAAGAGAAGAGAGGGGGGAACGAGACAGCAGAAACAAAAAACAGTGGGAAGAGAGTGTAAAGAAGAGAGAGGCAGAGGGAGCGAGCAGGATAAGAGAGAAACAGAGAGGAGGCGAAACCAACAGAGGAACCGAGGGCCGGCAGAAAACGCAACACCAACAGAGGAGTTGAGCCACCATCTGCTCTTTCTTTTCCAGAACGAAGGAAACAACAGAGTAAGCCACCACCACCATAGGCTCCACTTTCTTCAGAACCAGGTATGCTTATTTCCTTTCTCTGTCTGTACAAGAATTGACGCATGTTAGTCTAAAAAACAGAAACAGGGAGAAAACACAAGAAACTACAAGAATCCTTCTGCACTTTAAACAGGGGCTCGTTTTTGCTATCTGCAAAACCGAGCATATTACCTTCGCACTGTTCCATGCACGTGTAAAGTTTTACGCGTGCATGGTTTGTTTGGGTGACTGGCTTGGGCCAGTGACCGTGCACGGGTGGCTGGGCCCAGCCCAACTACATGGGCCGGGTTGGGCCCAGCCCAAAAATAAAAAAATTCTTTGAAAAATTCTTTTCAAAATCTGTGATTTTCCTAAAATATTTTACTGTATTTTAATAAATATTGGTTTGTATTTTTATACTGTAAAAATACAAATCCATTTTTAAATACTTGGTTTTCATCCAAACAAAAAAAATAAAATAAAATGTTTTGTTTTCATGCATACGGCCAAGTCTCTCAAAAACAAAAAAATAAAAAATAAAAAATAAAATCATATTGTATTTCCATACAACAAAGAAAATTTTAAAAATATGTATTAGCATGCATTTTGGTTTTGATAACTAGTTTATTAAAGTCGTGAGAACTAGGCCAATATTTCAAAATTTTCAAAAAAATATTTTGTTTTCTTTTAATATCTTGGGTTGCGACCTTATACGTAAGGCGTATTCCGGATATTAAATTCTTTTGTTGGCGTGAGAATTACCCGATAAGATAAAGATCTCCTTACCGAGGAGGACTTTTCTTAAACCATAGGTGGACCAACAACTAGAAAACACGGCATGACCTTAGGTTTTATCAGACAATAAAACAATGCAGCCTACCTTAGGTAGGGCGATTTGGGGTGCTAATACCTTCCCTTTTACGCAATCGGCCCCGTACCCGATCTCTGAGACCAGTTAGGGTTCCTAGTGACAAAAATACTAGGTGGCGTCTCCCATTCCATTTTTCCACTAATAAAAGACAAGAATACCTTGTCTCCCCGTTTTGCCGATACTTTATAGATAAGATAAGATTTTGAGGGTGGATGTTTTTGCCAATGACACGATACGCAACAGTGTACACATGTTCATTCAAACATTATCATAATTAATTGGATCCTTACCAATGCATGCAAGGTACTCTTATTCATTCAAGTAATATCATCGCAAGTTTGATACATATCAATGTACACAAGGTACACGAATCCATATTATATATCAAGTAGTTGATACACATCAATGTACTTTCGAGATACTCATATTCATTCCAATATTTATCAAAGCAATAAAACAATAAATTCAAAACTTTATGAATAAGTTTACACATATTGAAAAGATAAGGTGCGATGCACCTACTTGTTTCCCTAACCGACCTAGTCCCTTCAACTACCAATGACCTTACTCTAGGCATCTCTTCCGCCTTTGAGAATCAAGAGATATAATCAATACCCTCTTATAATTTTATCACAATGTCCATTTGTATACTATTGCAATCTCATTCACATGAATTCATTGCCCTCTTTTAATTTCATTTTTCAATTATTTTCCTTCAACTACCTCATTACACTCCTTACATCAGTTTTCATCGGAGAGCATTGTTTACCATTTTATTCGTAAGTAAAGTTATAGATTTCGTTTAAAGTGTGGCTTGACATCATTTTATTCAATAGGTCTCTTTCCATAATAGCCGATAATAATTTTATCTTGGAAATCTCAACACAACTCAATAGTTTCAAAACCATATTCTTATGAATCAATTCTCACTTGATACCAAGATATTCCTCTCTTGGTATCATTATCTTATCTCATTCTTTCGAATAATTAATCAATATCTTCTCTCCTATTTTTTGAATGTAATTGCTGATACTAATGAATCTCATTGGTATCATTAGTCTCCAAATATTGGGTTAGACTAATCAATTCAATTCAAGTGCCGATATCAATACAAGCAATTGATTTCATTACTATTCCTACCCCGGAATAATTAATCAATTATTATTCATATCCGGTTTATTATCAAAGTTCGATGTCAAGAACCCTTAACATCATTAACCTCCTTACTTGAAGTAGCTAATCACACCATAAATGGTTGTCGATACCAATGTGACCCATTGATATTGCCACACGTGTGCGGCGTCGCGGTGAAATTGCCTCCACTTTAGGTTTTAGGAATCGAAAAATGGGAGAGGCAAGGAATTCTTGTCTTTTATCGCTGGAATGAGGGAATGGGAGTTACCACCTAGTATTTTTGTCACTACGAACCCTAAGTGGTCTCAGAAATCGGGTACGGGGACTGATTGCGTAAAGGGAAGGTATTAGCACCCCAAATATGCCTTACCTAAGGTAAGTTGTATTGTTTGATTGTCTGATAAAAGCTAAGGTTTTGTCCTGCTTTCTAATTATTGGTCTGCCTAAGATTGAAGAAAAGTCATTCTCAGTATGTAAATTTTTATCTTATCGTTTAAATCCTTACCATTCTAATGTCTATACATAAAAGAACTAGCCTTTTAATATCGGGAATACGTCTCACGTATAAGTTCGTAATCTCAGATACTAAAAAAAATATATTTTTTTTTGTTTTTTTTTAAATATTGACCTAGCTAGTTCTCATGGCTTTAATAAACTAGTTATTAAAGCTCAAGATACATGCTAAAATATATTTTGAATTTTTGTTGTATGAAAATACGATATAATTTTTTTATCTTTGGGAGACTTGGCGTATGCATGAAAATATGATATTTTTTTTTGTTTTATAGTTCTTTGCAATGTTTTGATAAAAACTGAATATTTTAATACATGTGTTACGATATAGCATACTACACATGACAAGTCAATACATTAATAATACAATATTTCCTATCCTAGCACACGTTCCATAGAAGCAATATACCGCTAATTGTTAAGGAATTCGCATACTACACATGACAAGTCGATATAGCATACTACACATGACAAGTCAATATACCGCTAATTGTTAAGGGAATTCGCTGGAGGCTTGAAGAGGATGCTTGAATTCCATAGAAGCAAAACGCAGTTTCTTTCTCCTAATCAAGTTGAAGTTTTCGCGCGGATAAACTTTCTTGGAAAATAAATTCCGGACAGCTGTAAAATTGAATTCCAGGCTGATGACTAGTTGATGGCTTCAAAGCCAAATGAATTCCAGGCTGATGACTAGTTGATCGCTTCAAAGCATTTCTTGCACGATTTAGAGATGGTTGTCAGTTTGGGATTGAAGAAAGGTCATCTTAGAGATTGATCGTAATTGGTTACTCTCCTAGGCTTTTGGTTAAAGATCATGTATTGTGCTTGACTTGGCTGATTCAGCGTAAGGAAATGAAAATTGTTTCATGCAAAATTTCTAGCAAGTGATTGGTAATGTTTTTTTGTAGCTCGGAATATCCTTCATGTCTGAATGCGAAAGGTCAACATATCATTTAAAAACTCTTCTTGGGCTGGAAACCCGTCAACTTTCGCTTGGCTTCGTTGCCATCAGACAAGAAAATCAATGTCGTTGAAAATTCTTATGTTGACGATCCGGTTGCTTGTTTCAACACCATGAATTCCTCAAATGACAAGTATCCTTATCCAATTAGAAGTTCGAAATTGAATTTTCATTGATCGGTCAATCGAAACAAATAATAATAATCTCCAAGTGATTCTGTATGCCCAATCCATACCGAGGTATGTAAGATAATCACGTCTATTCAATAGTTATCATGGCTAATTCAATGTAAGCAAGGTACTCACATCCATTCTACTAATAACATAATTAATTTGATACATAGAAATGCACATAGTGTACTCATGTTCGTTTAAACATTATCCTAACTAACTTGATCCATGTCATTGTACGCAAGATACACATGTTTATTCAAACATTATCATAATTATATCAGAACTAGTTGATACACATCAATGTACGCAAATACTCATATTCATTCCAATATTTATCAAAGCAATAAAACAATAAATTCTAATATTTATCAATAAGTTTACACATATTGAAAAGATAAGGTGCGATGCACCTATTTGTTTCCCCAACCGACCTAGTACCTTCAATTACCGATGACCATACTCCAAGTATCTCTTCTGTTTTAGAATTAAGAGATACAATGAATACCCTCTTATAATTTTATCACAATCAGCATTCTTATACTATTGCAATCTCATTCACATGAATTCATTGCTATCTTTTAATTTCATTTTTCGATTATTTTCCTTCAACTACATCATTACACTCCTTACGTCGGTTTATTGGAGAGCATTGTTTACCATCTTATTCATAAGTAAAGTTATAGACTTCCGGTTTTAAGTGTGGCTCGACTCTTTGGAAAGGTAAGACACGGTTCTACAACTCTATTGAAGAATAGAAAGCCCAGTTCGCCCTTTAAGACCCTTGAAATTATCCGTTATATATAGCACTCAACACAATATGTCCTCGAGAGACAGTTTGACCCGTCTTCCATTTTCATCGTTATCTAGAGTTCTATAACTCCAAATTAAGCGCGTTAGTTTTTTTAAAAGATAACATCCATACTTATAACCTTTATTAAGAAACAAATATTAAATTTATCATTTGGGTGCCCCGACCTTAGGCGAAGTTGGGTGACCAAACTGTTTAGTCCCAATACATGGATTGGACAACCAATATCTCACTTTTCCTACTATTAACTTGTTTTTAAATTAATATCCTAAGGTTTATATATATCATCATCACTTATTCATGTTTCTACTACCAATTTAGCCTATCCAACTTCTTTTAGAATCCATATTTGTCACAAGGTCCTTTTTTATAAGTGGCTTGCCTCTATTTCTCATTCCTTGCCCCCATAATCTAGTCCCCACTTTTTCATTAAGTCATGCATTTAACACCAACACATGTAAGCTCATGTCTACCATTTCATTTTCCTTACTAATAATCTAGCCGAACATGCCTAAGGAAAGACACTAAGCATTTTCTTCAATTTAAATCATAATTAGCTTGCTTTTGATTGTTAAACACAAATCAAGCCACCACACTTTCCATTTATTTTATTCTTACTAACTTAATTTAAACAAAAGTTTCAGCAAGGTTAAAGTTCCTTTTAACTCAATTAGAACTAATCAAATCCAAACGGTGAAGTTAACCATCCTAGTCATCATCTTTTTTTTTTCTTGCCCAAAAAAATCTGCTCAGTGTCTACTTTTAGGGCATTTAATATTTCATCTCTCAACCAAATCAAACAAACCATACACCACAATGATGGCTTGACATTGTACTATACCCCAGCATAAATCTTGCTCGCTTTTTGCCCTTACATCCGCCTATGATGTTGCCTTTAAATGGCCAACCCAACTAGCTTTTCTCGCAGAATTTTTACAAGTCATGATGACACCTTTGATCCAACAGTTGGGATCTTTTCGCTTGAATCAAGGGCCAAGATTTGTCCTCAATAAAAACAAAAAGTTCCTCTTCCACTCTCTATAAATAGGGGTGAATTCTAGGCATTGAGCATAAGGAAATAAGAGGCCAAAGTTGGGAAAAAAATAGCCCTTTTCCCTAGTGTTGGTTTTTGTCAACCTTTCCCCTCTTTCTCCGATTCGTTGATACTACCACCAACCACTCTCTAGACTTCCCTCCACCACCATGAATGCCGCCACCAAGTTTTCTCCTATGGCTAGGCAAGCTTTCCCTCTTCCTTTTCTTCTCTAAACCCCCCAAGTCATATTTGCATGCACAATACATTTTGCATGCAAATGGAAAAATACCATTAACAACAATAGGTTGAACCTGTTTCAGCCAAGCCCATATGACTAGGTCCGCCCAACCCAAAGAAAGAGAGAGAAAGGTTGTTGAGCCGCTAAGTCGACCTAACCCGACCGAGCCTGGGCCGACTGCTTTTCATCCGAGCCCGGATGATCGAGCTGGGTCTAATCCAATATATATTTCATAATAAAATAAAATAATATTAAAATATATTTTTTTTAAAAGAGAAAATTTCAATAATTCCAAAGGGCATTTGAAAAATATATGTGGGCCTCTCGATGTTTTTCCAACTATTTTGCATAATATCAGGCTTTAGACTTACATTATAAAATACCCGGTTTTCTCTGGAATGTTTCTTTATAAACAAATTTGAAAATAAAAAAATTCAAATTAATTTTCTCTTTCCAAAAAAAAAACTATTTTGTTTATGTGCATACGGCCAAATCCTAAAAGTTTTTCATGCATATTTTCTAAAGAGAGATAAAAATCATATTTATCATGATTTAAAATATAAAAAATGAATATCATAACCGGTTTATGATTATCTATTAGGGTTTGATCAAAATACAAAATACAAAATATCCCATTAGAATTGTCAAGATTTAACCCGATAAGGTAAAGACTTCCCTCATGAAGGGAGATCTACATGTAACCTTAAACAAGACCAATGAACAAAAATGCACTTAGAATAACAATCAAATAACAATGGAGCTTACCTTAGGGAGGGTGCGCTGAGGCGTGATAATGCCTTCCCCTTGCACAACCAATCCCTTACCCGGACTCTCATGCACCATTAGGTTTTCTAACGACCATAATACCGGTTGCGACTCTGAATCTTATAATCATAATTTTATGATTAAATCCAAAACCCCTTTCCAACACACTTTGGAGACATATCGCCTAATCGACGCCGCCGTGCCACAAGAATGGGCTTCCTGTGTTTGCGGTTTCTCTTTCTTCAACCTGGCGTGGCATTGTTTTGACTTGCTCCACAAGAGAAAGCATAGCCATTCGACTTAATTCAAGCATTGGGTTCAAGGTAGGTGATGGCGTAACATTTGGTCTTGGATCGATTCTTGGCTAGGTACTCCAGCTCCTCTTCATAATTTATTTCCTAGACTATTTAATCTTTCTCTGCAGCAATTAGTTAGCCATGTAAATGTGTATAGCCCGATTGATAATTCGGTGAGCTTGACTTGGAGGAGGAATCTGAGGTCTCCATGAGCTTTGTAGCGGAAATTTTAATTGCAGGGGTGGAGCGTGGTTTAGTTTTTTCTGGAGGTGAAGATAGTAAGGCATGTAAATTTGATAGTTCAGTGTTGCAAATTTCTAGATAGCCTGTCTGCCTCAGGGGCTCCTTCTTTTTTTGTTTTGCTTTGGAAAGGTTTTGCGCCTCCTAAAATTGATGTGTTCATATGGCTCTGCTAATGCTAGTCTCAACGCTAGGGGTTTTTAGCTGAGAGGGGGATTGTTAATTATGAGGATGCTTGTTTTCCTTTTTATTGTGAGGAGATTGGGACTAGTAATCATCTATTTCATCATCATACTATTACGTGGAATTTTTAGGGTAGATTCATGCATTGGTTCGGGTGTTTAAGTTGTCTATCTAGGGACCCTAAACAAAATCTTCAAGAATGGTACAGGTCGGTGAGAGGCAATTTTCTGGGCAGGATATTATTCTTCCATGCAAAGGCTTTATTGATCTATCTAGTTAGTTTGCAATCGACTTATCTTCGAGTCCAAGGTCTACAATTGGGATGTGATTTTTTATCTTACCTTTCAATGTTTGGCATTTTGGTTGAAATTCTCAGTTAGAAACTTTAGTTACACAGGTTCTGATTAGATTAGTAGTCTTGAATGTATCTTGAACTAGACTAATGATTAGTACTTAAAAGTGCATTTTTATCAAGGTTTTATATCATCATTTTGCACTTGAAGTATCAATAACTCCTTAACTAAAGCATGTTTTATAATAACGTATCTAATATATTAAGATACCTTTAATTTATGGTAAATGTTCATCTTAAATGCAGGCCTATCACATAAATGAAAGAATTGATTGATGAGTTGAAGTACTTAAATTGAAAGGACAAAGAGATGGCCAAACTTAGAAAAGAGATGCTTTGGTGCAGTCTAAATTGGAACACTGTTCGGTAATCGGGTCATATCTGGAGCTGTAGATCTTGGATTTAGGTCCATTTTATATGGATGGAAAGATAAGACATAGGCCTACAACTTTCATGTGAAGCCCAAGATTTAAAAAGGCCGTTTTCAAGTCCAAATTGCAGCAACAATAAAGAAGTCCGAATCTGTCCTGCAGCCCAGACACTGTTTAGTGTTCAGCCCATATCTCGAGTTCTAGAAGTCCAAATGATCTCAAATTTTTTACCCTGGATAGATGAGACAATTCTCTAGAACTTTCATGATTGAAGTTTGTTCAGATTATGACGTCATCAATGACGTTTTTGGCAGACAAGAAGATAAGGATTGTCACCAAGTCAAGATGTGGCCACCCACTCATCAATTAGTCAACAAATCAATAGTTCCGAATTTTGGCCTATAAAAGGAGGCATTTGCCATGTATTTAGGCATCTTGGTGTTCAGATCAAGATCATGCTCTTGCTCTTTCTTTATGTTTTGTAATGCTTAAATTTTGCTTATATTAATTTCTTGCTTATGCTTTTCATTTCCTTCCCTTGTTTATTTATGTTTCTTTCTTTCATTATGTGTTGCTAAGTTAATTATGTCAAGGTGAAAAGGGTACACTAATGGTGTAAGAATAAGTATAATATAAACTTAACATGGACCTTAATGTTGGATACTAACATGCTTTATATTTGTTATCTTGTTCACTTTTAATACTTTGCTTGTGAAATGGTTAATCTAGATTTATGTTGTATAACACTTGGTACAACAAATACTTGGCACTTTCATAGCCCATACCTGTATGGTATAACCGACACCGAGCTATGAAAGGAACTTGATTTGTTGTTAACATAAGTTATAATCATGAATGCCTCGACAACATTTACAAGTATTAGCATTATTCGAATAAGATAACTAATGTAATCATGTTAACAATTTATAATCCGATTGGAACCTCCTTTGTGTGTGGTTTCCAATTGAATAAAAAAAGGTTTATACTATACTTGTTTGACGTACCATTAGTGGATCCTCTAACCTTGACATTTGTTGTTATCATTGTTTAATCCTTACGTTAATCTTGCAACTCAAAGTTCTCATCAACTTCTTCTTCTTCTTCTTTATTATTATTATTATTATTACTACTATTATTGTTGTTGTTATTGTGTTGTTGTTAACTATAATTTATACAATAAACCTCCCCGTGGTTCGACCCCGGTCTTGCCGGGTTATTTATTACTCGACACTCCTGCACTTGGGAGAAGACATCAATCTTTTGGTCGTGTCAAGTTTTTGGCGCCGTTGCCGGGGAGGTAAATTCTTGTACAAATTATAGTATTTATTTTATTTTCTCTTTTCTCTTTTCTTGAATCTAACTTTGTTTCTTTTTCTATTGTTTTTCTTTTCTTTCTTTTTATTCTCTTCCCCGCACGTGCATGAGAGTGTGGTCACGTACATTAAGTGGTAGACTTTGTAGAGTATCCTCATCATTTTCAAAAATATGGCCAAGAAGATAACCAATCGCTTCATAATGAGAATAATGAGAATATTCGGGTTAGAACACTTAGAGACCACATGAATCCCACAAGAACAAGTGCACCCCTCATGTATAGTTTTTCCCCCTGATGCATCTCATTTTAATTTTAAGCCAGGCATTATTCAACTTTTACCTTCTTTTCATGGTTTAGATTTAGAAAATCCATACTTGCATTTAAGGGAATTTGAGGAGGTCTCAGAACACCTATAATGACTCAAATTGTAGCATGAACACCATTAGGTTAAAGCTTTTTCCTTTTTCATTAAAAGATAAAGCTAAAACATGGCTACAAAATTTGAGACTTGGATCCATTCATGCGTGGGATGATATGCAACAACAATTTTTAAAGAAGTTTTTTCCATCTCACGGACAAACTCTTTCAAAAGACAAATCATCACTTTCACTCAAAACCGGGAGAAACATTTTACCAATGTTGGGATAGATATCGAGACTTGCTTAATACTTGCCCCCATCATGGTTTTGAAACATGGAGATTAGTTTCACATTTTTATGAAGGGTTAACTCCTAGAGATAGGCAAATGGTTGAATTAATGTGCAATGGAACTTTTGAGGATAAAGACCCCAATGAAGCCATGGAATACCTAGACTTGCTAGCTGAAAATGCACAAAATTGGGACACTACAGAACTTATGAGGCACCAAGTAAAACCCAACCTCATACATCTAGTGGAGGTATGTACAACCTTAGGGAAGATCATGACCTCCAAGCCAAGTTTGCATTTTTAGCTAAAAAAGTCGAGGCATTAGAATTAAAAAAGAGTGGTCAATTAAAATCTGTTCAAGACATTGTGTGTCAAATCTGTGAAACCAATGAACATTCAACCCATGACTGTCCAACTTTGCCCTCTTTTAGGGAATGTCTCCATGAACAAGCCCATGCATTAAACAGTTTCCAAAGGCCCAATCATAACCCATACTCGCAAACATACAACCCTGGTTGGAGAAATCACCCAAATTTCAATTGGAAGAGTGATAACAATAATGCACAAACTTCACAACCACCGTTTCAAGCACACCATAACTTCCAAAATTCTCATGGATATGCACCTCCTTATGCTCCACCTCCTAGAAGAAATCTTGAGGAAACATTGCATGCATTCATGGAAAAGCAAGAGGCAATTAACACTCAACTTGCTCAAAGCATGACAGATTTTAAAGATACTCTTGCAAAATTGACATCTGCTCTCAGTTTCCAAGAGAAAGGTAAGTTTCCATCTCAACCACAGCAAAATCCAAAGGGGCAATACAATGTGAATGCAAGTAGTTCTGGAATCCAACACATGGATCAAGCCAAATCAGTCATCACTCTTTGCAGTTGTAAGGTTATTGAAAAACCCATTCTTGAACCTTGTGAGAATGATGATGAGTCAATCTTTGAGGGTAAGGAAGGGGTTGAATCTGATCATTACAAAGAAAAGACTGATTCCCCGCCAGCACTTCCATTTCCTCATGCCATGACCAAACAAAGGAAAGTCAATCACAACTCTGAAATCTTTGAAACTTTCAAACAGGTAAGGATCAATATACCTTTGCTGGATGCTATTAAACAGGTTCCTTCTTATGCTAAATTTTTGAAAGATCTGTGCACTGTGAAGAGAAAACTGAATGTGAAAAAGAAAGCCTTTTTAGCCGAACAAGTAAGTGCTATTCTTCAAAACAATAATGCTTTGAAATATAAAGACCCTGGTTGTCCTACAATTTCATGCTTTATTGGAGAACATAAAATTGAAAAAGCTTTACTTGATCTTGGAGCTAGTGTGAATTTACTTCCATATTCAGTTTTTCAAAGTCTCAATCTAGGTGAGTTAAAACCAACCTCGTAACTCTTTTACTTGCCGATAGATCCGTAAAAAGTGCCTAGAGGAATAGTTGAAGATGTGTTAGTACAAGTCGATAAGTTCATTTATCCTGTGGATTTTATTGTCTTGGACACACAACCTGTTGAAGCATGTAATTCATTTCCTGTTATTTTAGGACGTCCGTTTCTTGCAACGTCTAATGCATTGATTAATTGTAGGAATGGACTGATGAAGCTATCATTTGGGAACATGACATTGGAGATGAATATTTTCAACATTTGTAAGCAACCTGGAGATGATAATGATTTACAAGAAGTAGATATTATTGAAGAATTAGTTCATGATCAACTTGAATCTACTTTGAGTAAAATTGAGTTTGATGAATCTGCAGATTTGCAAATGATTTATTCTCAGGAAGAAATCACGGATGAAAAAGACACCGAAATTGTTGATGCGGATCTTTTGTCAAAAGTGACAACAGATTTGACATCCGACATCACACCAATCGATGATTACTTTCCTGATGAATCCTTACTTTCTCTTAGTTCCATGCCTTGGTTTGCTAAAAATATCAATTTTCTTGCTACAGGAGATTTGTCAACTCATTGGAGTACCGAAGACAAAGGTAAGTTTTTGAACGAAGTAAAGAAATTTTATTGGGATGACCCTTACTTATTCGAATATTGTCCTGATCAAATATTTCGAAGATGCATTCCTGACAATGAGGTAAGTAATGTTATTAAACTTTGTCATTCTGAAGCATGTGGGAATCATTTCTCATCAAAAAAGACAACTGCGAAAATCTTACAAAAGGGATTTTATTGGCCCACCATGTTCAAGGACACACATGCATTTTGCAAAACTTGTGAAAATTGTCAAAAAGTTGATACTGGTCAAAAAGTTTTGCTTTATAATTCTCGACTCCATTTATGTCCTGGAAAGCTAAGATCAAGATGGAGCGGTCCATTTATTGAGAAACATGTGTATCCTTATGGGGCCTTTGATATTGAGAATCCAAAGAATGACAATGTTCCTAATGGAAATGGACATCGTTTGAAAGCTTATTCTGATAATTTTCCTAGTGAAAATGAATCCATTGGTTTGAATGATCCTATAGATAAAGGTTGAGTATTTTGTTTTTCTCACATTTTTTTTGTGTTTTGTTTTGGTGTGAATTTTGTTTTGCTAGTCTCTCTCACCCCGGTCAAATGGCGGATAACGGTACTCCGTGACTTCAGTCGGTTCTTTCAGTTTCCCATAATAACTGATATTTGTAAACATTGTGCAATTCTTGGCTCTTTCTCTCTTCTTTGAATCTCTTCTCTAATTCTCATTTGAAAATGGACACCACTCTTGAAAAATTGAAAAAGTACTTTCCCGCTCTGCCTCAGAATGCGATTGCAAAAATTTACCGTGCTAGGTGTGCAAGATTGAGGTTGTTAATGAATCATGGAATTCCTGAAGATATTCGTTGGCCGATTGAAGCAAAGGTCTGATTATCGGTGAGTCCTCTAATTCTTTCATTTCACACATGCCCGGACAGTAAAAGCACTTTTGCAAAGAAACGTCGTGCAAAACGATCAAAAGTCTGTCCACGATGTGCGGATGGACTTGTAATGCAACATGTCGTTTCTTAGGAATGGTATCTATAAACCGTGAAGATAAAATACAATTCATTAAGGATGGCCTGAGTAAGGGGTCTTTAGATAATCTTCTATTGACCCTTGAGACGCATCCTAGTGGAGATGTTCATCGTGCTTATTCATGATTTATGGCCACAATTCCATAAAGAACATGATCGACTTAGTCTTGGGAATCGACTAAAAAAGACCTGTTTGCCGCTTTTAAGAAAACTGGATGGGAAGCCTATCCCGACCCATAGAGGGCGTTTAAGCCGTTCTTGGACGTAAAACCAAGGGAAGATGTGAGCCACAATCACAACTACCCGTACATACACATGCTTTTCAAAATAAATAAATACATAAAGAGAGAGAGAGTGTGTGAGACTCCGATGGCCTATATCTAGGTGATATGATTGCATTTTCAAATCCTCATCTATAAAATCTTCTCTTCCTTCCCCTCATTTCTACTCAACCCTTACATTAGACAGATATAGAAGTGTGTAGAAATGGCGGGTCCCTCAAGTTATCACATAAAAGATATTTGTGTTTTCGGTGGATCCAAATTCCGGGAAGGAAATAGCTTTTTTGGAAGCAAGAAATCATCTTGGTCGGTACTAGGCGAGAAAAAAGATTCATTTAGTGTATGGGGGAGGCAGCCTGGGGTTAATGGGGGTGGTGGCAATAGCTGCGTTTTTAGGAGGTAGTCAAGTTTTTGGGGGTCGCCCCAAGCTTTAACAAAAGGGGACATCATTGGAAGAACAATTGGAGAGGAACTACGGGTCTCCACAATGTTTGATCGAATGAATACAATGTTTAACCATGCTGATGCCTTCATTGCCTTACCAGGTGGTTTGGGCACATTGGAAGATATCTTTCATATTTCCTCTTGGGCCCAACTTCACATTCACCATAAACCTATAGGTTTGCTCAATGTTAATGGTTTTTATGATAATTTATTGTCTTTTCTTGATCAAGCTCGTGGAACAGAATTTCTAACATCTTCGGCACGACAAATCATAATCTCTGCCGCTATCTTGTTGAGCAATTGATCGACAAACTACAATCTTTCACCCACCTGAATTGATCCTTCCATGAGTCGCATCAATTGGTTAACTACTGAAAGTCGAAAAAGCTTAGATTGGATTTGAGCCTTCGTTTGTGAATCCTTGTGTTTTTTTAGTTTTATTATTAGCATATTATTTTGTTTTGTTATTTCTTATATTTGTTTAAGTGTGTTTCGGGTTTGTCGGTGTTCGTTGTTTCGGTGATGTCTTCTATACTCTATCTTTCTACCTTAGGACATTGAGGACAATGTCTCGTTTTGGTTGGGGGAGAGGGTAGTAGTTGACATTAAAAAAAAAAACAACTAACTGTTTTTGTTTTTAAAGCCATTTGACAAAACTGTTATTATTAAGATGGCGAGTAAGGAGTAATTTTATTGACTCTTGAGACGCATCTTAGTAAACATTTTCTAATGGTCATTTGCAATATTCATAACAAGGCCTATTAGAATACTTCTTGAAATATTCAGTTTACAAACTCGTGATTCTTATCTCATGATTCCGCTTCATATACTCATTTAACAAGTATTCTTAAACCTTCATTTTCACACACACACTTTAACATATGATTGTGGGTTGCACATTGGATTATTACATTATTTATGTTCTTTTGTTAAAGGTAACAACTAAGGGATAGGGATAGTCTATAATTTGCAAAAAAAAAAAAAAAAATGATAATAAAAACGTGAGATAAGTTTGATTTCGTAGCCTCCCTAACCTAAGCAATTAAGCCCGAAGGGTGTTTTAACACCTAATACCCTAAAGTCAACTGACTTGGGAGCTATTGGCCCAAAGCTTGTTACATGGGTTAAGGAGAAAAGCTTAAGGGAATCAAACATTGCACTATCTACGTATCGAGATCTCCGCAACCCGAAGTTACTAAGCTCGTAGGGGTGTCTCAACACCTAATGCCCTAAGACCAACCGGTCCGGGAGTCATTAGCCGAAAGCTCGTTACATGGGTTAAAGATGCATTGTGTTTTAAGTATATGTATATATATTGAAAAAGAAAGAAAAAAAAAAAAAGAAAAAAAAAAAAAAAAAAAAGATAATAATCCCAACCCAAGGAAGTTAACCTTAAACATTAGAACAAAATATTGTTTTCTTCCAGTCAAAGCCCCATCATCTATGTTTTCATACATTGAGCACATAAAAAGGAAGGTTTATTAATATTTTGTTTAAGAGGTATTGAGCAGATATATGAATTTGATGAGAGTTTGTTTATCTGGATAGATTAATGGAAGTTGAATGATGAATGCCTTGCTTTGTGGACTTTGCAAATTGTTTTTCTAACGCTTTGATTACTAGGGACTAGTAATAAGCTGGTTGGGGGGTGTGATTAGTACTTAAAAGTGCATTTTTATCAAGGTTTTATATCATCATTTTGCACTTGAAGTATCAATAACTCCTTAACTAAAGCATGTTTTATAATAACGTATCTAATATATTAAGATACCTTTAATTTATGGTAAATGTTCATCTTAAATGCAGGCCTATCACATAAATGAAAGAATTGATTGATGAGTTGAAGTACTTAAATTGAAAGGACAAAGAGATGGCCAAACTTAGAAAAGAGATGCTGGTGCAGTCCAAATTGGAACACTGTTCGGTAATCGGGTCATATCTGGAGCTGTAGATCTTGGATTTAGGTCCATTTTATATGGATAGAAAGATAAGACATAGGCCTACAACTTTCATGTGAAGCCCAAGATTTAAAAAGGCCGTTTTCAAGTCCAAATTGCAGCAACAATAAAGAAGTCCGAATCTGTCCTGCAGCCCGCACCTGTTTAGTGTTCAGCCCATATCTCGAGTTCTAGAAGTCCAAATGATCTCAAATTTTTACCCTGGATAGATGAGACAATTCTCTAGAACTTTCATGATTGAAGTTTGTTCAGATTATGACGTCATCAATGACGTTTTTGGCAGACAAGAAGATAAGGATTGTCACCAAGTCAAGATGTGGCCACCCACTCATCAATTAGTCAACAAATCAATAGTTCCGAATTTTGGCCTATAAAAGGAGGCATTTGCCATGTATTTAGGCATCTTGGTGTTCAGATCAAGATCATGCTCTTGCTCTTTCTTTATGTTTTGTAATGCTTAAATTTTGCTTATATTAATTTCTTGCTTATGCTTTTCATTTCCTTCCCTTGTTTATTTATGTTTCTTTCTTTCATTATGTGTTGCTAAGTTAATTATGTCAAGGTGAAAAGGGTACACTAATGGTGTAAGAATAAGTATAATATAAACTTAACATGGACCTTAATGTTGGATACTAACATGCTTTATATTTGTTATCTTGTTCACTTTTAATACTTTGCTTGTGAAATGGTTAATCTAGATTTATGTTGTATAACACTTGGTACAACAAATACTTGGCACTTTCATAGCCCATACTGTATGGTATAACCGACACCTGAGCTATGAAAGGAACTTGATTTGTTGTTAACATAAGTTATAATCATGAATGCCTGACAACATTTACAAGTATTAGCATTATTCGAATAAGATAACTAATGTAATCATGTTAACAATTTATAATCCGATTGGAACCTCCTTTGTGTGTGGTTTCCAATTGAATAAAAAAAGGTTTATACTATACTTGTTTGACGTACCATTAGTGGATCCTCTAACCTTGACATTTGTTGTTATCATTGTTTAATCCTTACGTTAATCTTGCAACTCAAAGTTCTCATCAACTTCTTCTTCTTCTTCTTTATTATTATTATTATTATTACTACTATTATTGTTGTTGTTATTGTGTTGTTGTTAACTATAATTTATACAATAAACCTCCCCAGTGGTTCGACCCGGTCTTGCCGAGGTTATTTATTACTTCGACACTCCTGCACTTGGGAGAAGACATCAATCTTTTGGTCGTGTCAGTCAACATAAGTTAACATCATGAATGCTTGATAAAATTTGTAAGTATGTTATTATTTAAATAATATTATTAATATGATCATGTTGATAATTTATAAAGAGTTTATATTTTACTTATCTCTAATACTATTAGTGAACCCTCTAACCTTGACATTTGTTTTTATCATTGTTTAATCTTCTTTAATAATCTTATATCTCAAAGTCCTCTTTAAATCATCATCATTATTGTTGTTGTTGTTGTTCTNCTTCTTCTTATTATTATTATTATTATTATTATTATTATTATTATTATTATTATTATAGTTCACATAAATTATTTTATGTGAAGCATGTAATTCAATTCCTGTTATTTTAGGACATCTGTTTCTTACAACTTCTAATGCATTGATTAATCGTAGGAATGGACTGATGAAGTTATCATTTGGAAACATGACATTGGAGATGAATATTTTCAACATTTGCAAGCAATCTGGAGATAATAATGATTTATAGGAAGTGGACTTTATTGAAAAATTAGTTCATGATCAATTTGAAACTATTTCCAGTGAAATTGTGTTTAATGAATCTGAGAATTTGCAAAAGATTTATTTTTAGGAAGAATCAAAGGCAAGTAATTAGAGACCATAAATTGAGTCCATACCTTCCAATGTTCAACCACCAAAATCTGATTTGAAGTCGTTACCATTCAATCTCAAATACTCATTTTTGGAAGAAAATGAAACTTTTCCGGTAATAATTTCTTCCAAACTTAATGCACTTCAAGAAGGTAAGTTATTACAAACTCTGAAAATGCACAAAAATGCATTAGGATGGACCATAGCTGACATAAAAGGAATTAGTCTTTTGATTTGCACACACAAGATTTATTTAGAGGAAAATGCTAAACCCTCTAGAGAAATGCAACGAAGGCTTAATCCTAATATGAAAGTACTAATGAGAAATGAAGTCATTAAGCTTCTTAATAATAGAATCATTTATCGTATTTCTGATAGCAAATGGGTAAGTCATACCCAAGTTGTACCCAAGAAGTCTGGAGTCACTGTGATAACAAATGAGTTAATTCCAACTAGAACCATTACTGGTTGGCGGATGTGCATTGATTATAGAAAACTTAATTCAATGACTAGAAAAGATCATTTCCCTTTACTTTTCATGGATCAAATCCTAGAAAGAGTTGCAGGTCATGAATTTTATTGTTTCTTAGATGGCTATTCAGGTTATAATCAAATTGAAATTGCATTGGAAGATCAAGAGAAGACTACTTTCACATGTTCATTTGGTACTTTTGCATATCGAAGGATGCCTTTTGGTTTATGTAATGCACCAGCCACATTTCAAAGATGCATGCTTAGCATATTCAGTGATATGGTTGAACGTTTTCTTGAAATTTTTATGGATGATTTTTCTGTTTTTGGCGATTCATTTGATGATTGTTTGACTAACTTAGAAAAGGTTTTGAGCAGGTGTGAAGAGAAGAATCTTGTGCTCAATTGGGAAAAATATCATTTTATGGTAACAAACGGCATTGTACTTGGTCACATTGTTTCATCAAAAGGAATTGAGGTTAACAAATCTAAAATTGAGTTAATTGCCAACTTACCAACACCAAAATCTGTTAAAGATGTTAGATCATTCTTAGGACATGCTTTGGTTTTATAGAAGGTTCATCAAAGATTTTAGTGTCATATCTAAGCTATTATGTAACCTTCTAAAAAAGGAAAATGTTTTTGAATGGACTGAACAATGTGAAAAAGCCTTTGTTAAACTTAAAAACTTGCTTACTTCTGCTCCTGTCATTCAACCTCCTGATTGGTCATTACCTTTTGAAATAATGTGTGATGCTAGTGATTATGTCATAGGTTCTGTCTTAGGATAAAGAAGAGATAAGAAACCCTATGTGATCTACTATGCAAGTAAAACTTTAAATAGTGCTCAAATGAATTACACTATCACTGAAAAGGAATTACTTGCAGTAGTATTTGCATGTGACAAGTTCAGATCTTATCTTGTTGGCTCACCTGTTGTTGTTTTTAGTGATCATGCAGCTTTGAAATATCTTCTTTCAAAAAAAGATTCTAAGGCTAGATTAGTACGATGGATTTTGTTACTTCAAGAATTTGATATCACAATCAAAGACAAGAAAGGCACCGAAAATGTTGTCGCGGATCATTTGTCAAGATTGACAATAGATTCCAGATCTGACATCACACCAATCGATGATTACTTTCCTGATGAAACTTTATTTTCTGTCTCTACAATGCCTTGGTTTGCTAATATTGTTACTTTTCTTGTTTCAGGATATTTGCCAGCTCATTGGAGCACCCAAGACAAAAGAAAGTTCTTGAATGAAGTGAAGAACTTTTATTGCGATGACCCTTATTTATTCAAATATTGTCTTGATCAAATATTTTGAAGATGCATTCCTGACAATGAGGTAAGTAGTGTTATTAAGTTTTGTCATTCTGAGGCATGTGGGGGTCATTTCTCATCGAAAAAGACAACTGCAAAAATCTTACAAAGTGGATTTTACTGGCCCACCATGTTCAAAGACACGCATGCATTTTGTAAAACTTGTGAAAATTGTCAAAAGTTGGGGTCTATTTCAAAACGTCACATGATGCCTTTAAATCCTATCCTTGTCATTGAAATATTTGATTGTTGGGGTATAGATTTCATGGGTCCATTTCCTCCTTCATTTGGTTTTGTGTACATATTGGTCGTAGTAGATTATATTTCAAAATGGATAGAGGCAATCTCAAGTCGAAATAATGATCACAAAACAGTGATCAAGTTTTTGAAAGAAAATATCTTGAGTCGATTTAGAATTCCTCGAGCCATGATAAGTGATGGTGGAACACATTTCT
>JACEGQ020000197.1:0-16371 GCA_015852605.2 Populus deltoides | reverse complement strand
ATTCTTCAACTTTTCCTTTTATTAACTTTAACCCATTTATTTTTCATGCCCGATATGAAGCAATATTCTAGCATAGCTTCTAGGATACATCAACCATTTCTATTAATGTAAGAGTTCGTAATCACCGCATGCTGACAGAGCATCCATGCATGAAATTTACTAATCAATAAGATCATATTTACTTATAAAATAACAAAGGGATTAATAGCAAACTCAAGGTGGAAACCACTCTTTTATCCCCCTCTTTCTTTTTTCTCTTCCCTCTTCTTTTTTTTAATTACTCGTTCTTCAATCCTGAATTAATCAAACATAACTAAACATAATTTGCTTTTGTCATTAATTCAACAACTAATACAAAAAAATTCTGCCCATTTGAAATTTCCATTACTAAAAGGAGGAATATATATATATATATATAGTCTACTGTCCCAATTTCTTTCATTTTATCTATTTCTTTATTTTAATACCGATAAAATTCTTTCAAAATCACATTTTGTCTTGGTGCTTCACAGTGTGATGAAATCTGAACTTCGTAGACCTCATTTAACACTTTTTTCCTTGACACTTTTTATCTAGGAGGATACATTCACCTTCTTATCACCACCATTTCATCATTCGGTGTCGGAAAGGGTTTGAACTCATGATTGTACTATCCACTTACCTTTTTGACCTCATCATATTCCTTATTTACGCATACTCTAGTACTCTATCTCGAAAATCTTGACTTGATTTTTAACTCAAGCTAAATGGCCGAATCCCTGGGCTCATACCTCTATTTTAATATTTATCTTTCCGGTTCTATTAGCTCCTACTATCACATTCATCGATCCATACGTGTAACTCACTTCCCAGCGTCTTAAAAATCTGTACTAGAGACCCTATCACGGTAATATCTTCACACTTTCCAAGGCAAACACAATTTGCAACCAGCTCTAGGTCATGTACTAGATAGATTGTTGACATATAAGGCTTCCAATTGCTCGGGCCCTTATAAACATATAACCTTATGTCGCATTAACATATATCGAGTCCTTTGTTTGACACATCAGTATAAAACTACAAATCCCACTTTTCTCGAGGAATAATTAATGTCAGTGGTAATGGATAGCTTTCCATTTCAACTCTTAGAATCTCTCTCATATTCCTCTAGTCCCTCCCAAACTTAGTTCCTCCCGTTCAATCTTGTTATCGCCAATGGAAATGGTGGAGAACCCCTTTCCCCTATAAACCTCATGTAATACCCCACTAATATGAGAAAATTATGGATCTCGCTACATTGGCTGGTCTTATCCCATTTCAATCTTGCTTTGACTTCTGTTGATCAAAAAAGTATTCCATAAGCTGTAATTGATATGTCCCAAGAAGGTTTACCTCCTTTAACCAAACTCACACTTACTTAACTTAGCATCAAAATGATACTCCCCTTAAAGTTTGTAGTATTAATCTCAAATGTTGCTCATGCTTTTGGTCTAAACTAGAATATAACAAAATGTCATCAATAAATATTACTACAAGCTTATCCAAATATGGTCGAAATACATGATTCATTAAGTCCATAAACATTGCTGGCGATTCATCGAGTCAAATGGCATTAGTAGGAACTCATAATGTCTGTAACAAGTCCTAAACACAGTTTTTGACACATCCAATTCCTTAATTTTCAACTGATAATATCCTGAACTTAAGTCTATTTTCAAAAACAACCTAACTCTTTTGAGTTTATCAAAGAGATTATCTATCCGTGTAGCAGATATTTATTCTTTTCACCGTCACCTTATTATGTCGTGATAATCAATACAAAAGCCCCGAGAGTTTCATCTTTTTTCTTTACAAATAACACACTGGAGCTCCCAAGGTGAACTATTAGGAGGGTATGAATTCTTTTTTCTAACAATTCTTTGCCGTATCTTCAACTCGACTAGTTTTGGATTGCCATCCTATAGGTAGGACTGAGCTATAGGGAGTCCATTCCCGAAATTATATCAATTGAGACTTTCACTTTGATTTTGGGAGGTAACCTGGGCAACTCTTCAGGAAACACATCTGGAAACTCCTTTACGATAAGAATATCTGCCAATAACTCACTCTCTTTTCCCCATCTTTGATGCAATAGCAAGATACACCTCGTATCCTCTTTGTATCAATTTCTAGGTCCTCGTTGCCAAAAAAAATACAACTTGGTATGATATTTTCTTTATCCCCTAATATCGCTCTTTTCCTATCAAGTTCTTGGAGAGTCACTGTTTTTTTACAAAACAATCTATGTGGGCTTTATACTTACCCAACCAATCCATGCTTAAAATTACTTCAAAAATCATACAATTACAAAGTAATAAATCTACCCTCATTTCTAACCCATGAATACCAACCCCGGATTCCTTATATACAAAATCAATATTCATAGTTTTCCCTAGAGGTGTACTAATACTAAACCCTCTATCACCCTTCAGGGACCTTTTCCTAGTTTCTCTACTATCCGATTTGCCACAAAAAGAATGGTTGCTCCATGATAAATCAATGCATATAAAATTGAGAATAACTTTATAAAAATAAATAAAAACAAATTAAAAAACTCAATTTTCAATAAGCTCAATGTTAAAGGATAAAACTGAAAAAATCAATAAAAAGGACCCAAAAAATAACTTGAGTCAACAAGTTCGGTTAGCCAAACTTCGTAACTTAGGGTTATGAGATCGAGATAACCTAATAAAAAAGAAAATTATGAAACTCAATTTCGAATCAACCTAGTATTGTAAGATGAAATTGAAAAACAAATTGATTAAAAAAAAACACAAAAAAATAACTTCGAGCTAAGCTAGCCCGCCAAACCCATGATTCGGCCAAGAGATAAGGATAATCCCTTAAAAAAGACCAAAACAAATCACAAAGCTTACTTCCAATCAACCCAATATTGAAGTATGAAATTAGAAAAAAAAATTAATTAAAAAAAAAACAACTTCAGTCAATCATGAACCGTTTAACTAACAATGGGTAATGAGTTTAAGATAATCTCATAAAAAATAAATTGAAAAAAATATAGTTAATCCTTAATAAATCTAATATTGAAAGATAAAATTAAAATATATATAAATTAAAAAAAAACTATTTAAGAGACCTTTAGTTTTTATTAATAATATTAATAATTATAAACATATAAACATATCGAGATCTGGAAGGACCAGAAAAGGAGGAAGTGTAAGAACATAGGGCCAATTATATGGGCCCATAATAAAAATGCTTTTCGGTGAGTTTATAAACAGAAGAGAAGTGCAGCAGGGTTATCTGTGGATTTGTTTTTATTTTAAAAATATTTTCATATTATTTTTCTTTTAAATCAACTTTTTTAATATTATATTAAAAATAATTTTTTATAAGAAAATATTATTTTAGTATATTTTCAAATAATATTTTAAAAATAATTATTATCGTAATATCCAGCACCACCGATTTGCAGGTAGAACGGCAAACAAATGTTGAAAACGTTCAGGCTTGAATCCCCTTCTCTTCAAGTTCAAGTTCAAGTTCAAGTTCAAGTTCAAGTTCAAGTTCAAGATCCAATATCAATAATGATTCTTTGTTTCCTTTCTTCTTCTTCTTCTTCTTCTTCTTCTTCTCCAGACGCGTGAGTTCCCTGTCTTGTCATCAACGAATTTCTTATATATATATATATTATCTAACAGTTCTCTTGTGCTGTGTAGTTGTGGAGTATTAATGCAGAATAATGCAACTGCCCCGTTAGCTGACGAGGAGGAAGAAAGTTAGGTGAAATAAAATGTTGTGGAATCTGTATGTACTTTTAAATTTCTGTATCTTGGGCTAGACTTATTTGTAATTATTTATAAACTATGACATTGATTTTAAAGAACAGGATGAATTGAAGAACATGCATGCTGTTACAACAATGATACTCCATTGTGGATGAGATGAGTCACTCATCTATCATACATGTTTCTCAGACCACCTTGAATGCTGGGACTGGCTCTCCTGGATTTTCACATGGTCTTAATGGGCTCTAGCCAGAAAAGGTGTTACTGTGAAGGATGTAAAAGCCTTTAGAAACTTGAGTCACCTTGAGCTACAACCAGAAAGTGCAATCGCAGCAGGCGGTAGTGAACTTCAACGCATACTGTTACCTTTTCCAATGATCTTTCTTTATATTCCATCACTGTTTTTGTCTTATTTCTTTCTTTTTTTCATTTGTTTCTCCTTTCTTTTGAATCTTTGTCAGGAGTTCCCATTCATGTTAGGGAGTCTTCTTGGGAGAGTTCTTTAATTTCCAAGCCATAATTCAGTAAACTTCTCAAACAGGCATGTTTTAGTATGTGTTATAATGTTTTCATTTTCTTGGACCAAGTCAACCTTCTATCATATTCAATCTTGAAAGCATACCAATTTTCTTCGTGAGGCACAAGGGTGAATTTGATAAAACAATGTTTATAGTGGGAATAAGGGCCAAGTCCTTCCTCCCTCTGGGGTGGTGTTGTAGTTTACAAGTTGTAGGGTGAATTTATTTATAGACACAGTAAGAAATAACAATTTCTGCAATTTATTGGACATGTCACTATTTTCCTTTGATCTTTTATGTTCGGGTTCAGTCCAGTACTCTGCCTGGTTCACTTGCTTTCTATCAAGTCGCTGCTGGTCCTTTTCTACTTATTTTCAAATGTCTGTGTCTTGCCCTTATCAGAAAACTGTATGTATAACTTAAGCGATTTGAAGTTGAAACATGAAATGGTTGCATGACTATAAATACTTGCATTAGTTGGAACAAGAAAAGTTCCAGGAGTCCATCAATCCCCAGTTTTACAAGTGTTAACCACAGACTAGAACTGCAAGCTAATCCAAATCTCTCCTACATCAATTTCTGTCCTCCCAATATTTGGTTAATAGAGGAATCTTTCCCCTTGAGTAGCCGGATCAATTAATTGTCATGGAAGATATTATTCACTGGTTCTTGTAGCTATCCTTTTGGTATGCTGTGACATAAGATGTCAGAACTGTAATAACAGCTATGTTCCTGTGTATTTTTGGAACATATTTTTTTTATGTTGTTTCTTTTGCTAAAAAATAACCTTTTGTTTTTTTTCTATTTTTCTTATTAAGTCACAACTCACATATCTTCCATCTCAAACATTTACATTCATGATGGGGCGATTGGTCCATTGTCAAACTGTAATGCAAAAGTCCGTGTAATAAGTGATAGTCCTTCTGCAATATTACATCTCTCCAATGTTCTTTGGAAGACCCTGCTCGTGCTGTTTCACATGACTGTTGTCCTTTGACAGTTTATGTTGCTTCATCTATAAAGTGATATCAAATTACATGCATTCATTGGTTCATTGCCTCTAGGGTCTTGCATTAAATAAGCCAAGTTGCTTATCCTAAGGTTGCTTTTAAATTGTTGTCATCATAATAAATACTTCTCTTAGTCATTCTTAGTTCCATGTCATCCATTAAATGAGTAGAGGTGGTGTGTGGGTTCAGACAGTTGCTAGAAAAAATAAATAAATTATGTGGCATCATAAATCGGTAAGGTAGGCAAGTAATCTGGAACTGAAGGATCCCGCCCTTCTTCTGATGAAATCTATAACTTAAAAAAAATGGGGCTAAGGTATAACAACTCTACTTGCTTTACTTTTCCATTATATGGTAAGATACTGTTTTTTTCTCTAATCTTCCGTGATATTCTTTGATAGAAGTGCATATTGATGAAAACCTGATGCTTTGTTTATGAATTCTGTATCTAAGGATTACATTTTGGTCACACAGTCAAGGTGTTGTGGATGCTGTTGGTCTCGGAGCTCCAAGGGAAATAGTGGTCTTATAGCTGCAGATATTGAGCGTTCTTCCTTATTTTATGTGGTAAGCGTCTGTGATGCCCCAGTGGAATTAAAGAAGCACCAGCCGCCTTGTCCGGGCCTATCATAGCTGCTGAGGAGGAGGCATTCCTTTTATTGGCAAGATAAAATTCTATTATTTGATTTCATCAGATAATGCAATTAAATACAATGTCTAATGTACAGAGACATCTGACTTTGTGAATTTGCGGCTTCTAGTTTCTGGCAACTCTGTGATTGTTATATTTGCTCCCTGAAGATGCCATTCAGACCTGTGCTGGTAAACTGGTATCTGCAGATGCAGGTGTAATTCTTTCTTCTCATGGTGTTGTGCCATATTTTCAGGCAAAGGAATTCTGGTGAACCTGGTTCTTTCAAATTCCATCTTCTGTCTTTGCAACTTCGTGACAGGTAGCCAAATCACTTGCTTTCCAGTTACTTCTCACTGTTAATGGCCTAAAAAAGTATATGTCTTTCTTGTATGGCCTTGAGCCTGAAATATTTTACACCACAGAATGCAATGATAACATTTGATCAAGCAGTGGGCGACTAGGATTTTAGGTTTGGGGCAGATGAATATCTTCAGATGAAAAAAGTTATTAACATATTGCATAGTAGGGTTTTGCAGGTAACTGTTTAAAATATTTGTATATAAAACTTTAAAACCTAATTTGCCAAAAAAACTTCAGTTCTCAAGGGACTTTTATATTATATAGCTATTGTGTGTTTGGCGATAGCACTAAAACAACCTGTTCATGGGGATATTCTCGTCTGTTTCTGAGGGAAGTTTTCCATTCCATGGAAGAGGTGTTTGAAGGAAAATGATTGTATAGAGTTGTTCGTTGTAAGAATGTTTATTTATCTTGTCTATGTAGGCATTTGATATATTAGAAACATGTAAGGTTGCTACTCAGTGAAGAAGAAATAAGTGAACGGAGGTTGTTTTGAGGTTCGAGAGAAGAGTTAGGGCTTCGATTTTTCTATAATTGCATATTCTGTTCCTCCAGATGATGACCTTGATCATGGTTTTAGCCTTAAAAATAACTGCTTAACCGACTACTCCACTTAACTTTGTTAGCTGTAACAATAACTAATATGGCTAACAACTAACAGAATTAGCCTTCCTCTGAGTAGCGATGTTGCAGGTAGCTAGCTAATCCTGCACTACCTCCTTCTTCTTCCCATATGCTGTGTTTCATTCTAGGTACGTAACAGTGCCCCCTCTATGCAAGATTCTTGTCCCCAAAGGGTGAAAGGCTGAATCAGTTCACGTAGCTTAATATTGAGTCTGGGAATTGTAGCTGCAATTCTGTCCAGCTCCTCCCATGTAACATCTTCGGGAGCGGATTGGAAGACCACTGGATTAAGCATGCAATCACTTCTTTCTAAAGCCAAGGTTGGTATTATCCTCTCCCACTTACCTAAGATTCTTGTTCTAAAAGTCAAAGAGCAATGGGAGCTGTCATGGCTCTCTTTTAAGCTTATGACTCATGTGTCCTCTCTAAGGTGCTCTTTATCCATGATCCATGTGTACATCATGTCATTCCAATTTTGGCTTGTGGGTGGGAATGAACAGCTTCTCTCTTTCAGGGCGACTCTCATCTATCCCTTCATCAGATTGCCTCTGAATATACCTTGCAAGAGCTAGGTGTTGAGCTTTCTCTCTTTTAGAGTCTCTCTTTTTGAGCCTCTGCCAAGATCATATAAGCATGCTGGGGACTTTCAGAGGTGGAATCTCTCACATGACAATAGCGACATTTGTAAAATGAGACACAAACTCTAACTCCTAATTCTTTCCTTCTTCTTCAAATCTTTATAATCTTGCCTTTCTTCATACCTGTAAAACTCGGACTCCCTTCATGTTCCTTTCTTGTGATCTAGAATATCACTAACCCTCTAGGGCTTGTTAAGACAGAAACTTGTGATGATTTAGTTCTTGATCCAAAAGGAATTGGTGGTTGTTGTAAATTACAACCTCTTTACTATTCTGTTCTTTCCCATCAGAATTGTGCTTTAGCTCTTTCCAACTTCTTGGCTTTCAATTAATGAGCCTCCTATTTTTGATCGATTTGATCAAGCTTTTGTTTTGTTCTTGCCATTGTCTCTTGCTTTCAGCTCAGCTTTTGAATTTCTTGGTTGTGTTTGGCCTTCCGCATTATATAGGTACCTGGATCCTTGTAATACTCTTTCTGGATTGCTGTAGTACCATTTTTTCTTCCATTGTTGGAGTATTCAAGATTCAGAAATATATGTGCAGAAAAGTGAAGAAATGAAGTCGAAAGTGGATTTCCCAATTTATTCATATCCAATGTGATCCGCTATACTGCGCTTTTTATAGTGATCAATATACTACTAACAGATTAATCCGACTATCCTAACTAACTAACGAAAGAAATCTACAACTAATAGCGGGTTGCGTGTCCTTGTACGTTTGCCTTCCCCAGTAGCCTTCTTCTTGTCGTTGTTTCCCACCATTATTCTGCATAATGAATTGTGTCAAAACTTTACTAGCAAGTTCACGGTGTTGGTTTGAAGTTGAACCATGGGAATGATAACTTAGCAGCTGTAACAGGCAATTAAACGTTAGAATTTAAAGATCTTCCCAGATTTGCAGAGTCGTTGCCTTCAAGATTCTTTCGGTTAGATGCCTCTAATAATGATGGTCCAAGAATGGTAATCTTCTCTTTACAAGTAATCAAATCTTAAATGGGCCAATCCAATACTTTTGAGCTGCTTCATTTGGCTAAGGTTGCTGATGGGAAACATGTGATTAGTTGACAATGAGTAGAAAAAGTGCAGCTCTTTCCTTATTTAGTTGCGCATAATCACCCTAGTGATTGTTCAGGCACTATTCTAATATGGCCTCTAGTGATAGTAAAAATTAGTCAAAAGAAAAGTATTGTTGTTGCTTCCTTACATAATGCTACGGTTTACACTTTTACTTTCCGAGACATGGAGTTTTTCTTCATATATATATGTATGTATCCGTTTATCCTTTCTTGTTGTTGGAGCAGTTCCGGGATGATTCCCTGTATATCAAGTTATCTCCTTGCCCAAGCAGCTTATCACTTCTTGCCTGTGTATCAAAATGGAAGCTCTTGTGCCTGCATGACAGTCCCTTCCATTGACACATTAGAATTCGCAAAGGCTCTTTCATCAGAGGCAAAGGCTCGCTCATCAGAGGTAAAGAATGAAAGCTGATGCTTAGGATCATTTAATGTCTACAGAAATTATCAGATATCCAATTCCTGTTAACAACTATTCTAACACAGATATGTAAATCGATTCATCTTCATGTTGAAAGACAACCAAATCCCATCCCTTACTGGTTAATGTCAAGGAAGGAGAAAAGAGTCTTACAGGTAAGGGCAAAATGGATGACTTGAAATATTTAATATTCCATCTGTAGGGGTCATCTTTCGGATGAATTATTTGCTTATGAGAAATGTGCATTTGATATTGTTCATGGCTATTAAGTTTATCATTATTTGTGCCTGATAAATATAAATGTGTGTGTGTGTGTGTGTGTGTATTCTTGTGAATAAAAGTATGTTTGATTCCTCTTGTTATGGGATGCCATAAAACCTGGATTATAGGAGAGAAGTAAATGGTGCCTGCAATCTGCTTTCTTCATCCCTTACGGCTGGGAAAAGGATGCCAGGTGACAAGGGATATCTCACAGTAGAATGATGCTTCAAAAGCATTAAAATACTATGTTTCTGTCTATATTATTTATCAAAACTTATTATAAAAACTTCATCCCTTATCCAAAAGAAAAAAGGCCATCTCCTCTCTTAAGAACTTGGATATTGTCAGGTTTAATTTGGTATTATAACCTACACCATAACTTTCCCAGAAGAAGCAGCAAGACATCAAGTCCAATCAGATGATGATTTCTCGCTGCATTTTTGGGTAAAAAAAGAAATCGTATAACCTTTACTCTTACGTCTTTAGTTTATTAATCTCAAATTATTTGTTGGTTGATTTTCCAGGACATCAGTTTCTGACATTCGTTCAATCATCTGTCAAATAAGGTAGCTCCGTACATGAGTCTCTGTTGAGAGCTAACCTACCATGGTGTTTAATGTGTATCTCAGATAAACTAAAGTTGGATTACAATTTTAAAAGCTTGAACAATTTAGTTTGTTCAAGCTAAACTATTCATTCTCAAAGTTATGTGAACAATTTAGTTTGTTCAGATAAAACTAAAGTTGATTGTAAAAAGATTTAACAAAAGATATAAATTGTAGCTTTTCAAAACTAAAATTTACACCATAATTTGAGATAAAGAGTAAGTTTAAATATTTTTTGAAGTAATAGAATACCTGGAGATATTTCCAATCAAACGGAGAAATCATTAATACAAGAATGGGGAAGACAGAGCTGGCGCAAATAAAGGCTTAACTCCTCTGCACCAATTTCAATACAAGCGCATTTAGTAAGCTAGTTACTGTATCAACTGCCACATGACATGATCAATAAACTGTTAAACTTGGAAAAGAATCACAATCACAGATCTGTTTGACCCAGAATGCATGATTAAGAAAAGAAACCCACTTTATAATTGCAGGCCGTGATCTCCCAGGTGGAGTGATCTATCTGTTTCTTAGTACTTTGTCAAGTTGGCAGGTGATCTCTTGGACGGCCTCTGACTTGAGCCAAGGAGGCCAGCTTCACAACTCTCTTGGTCCTCCAGCTGCACATGCCAAATGCCAGTACTCTTGTTAAAATTCACTTCGCTCTTCTTTTCTATCTGCTTACTCATGCATTGAACATAACTGTAGAAACAAGAGAATCCAAACCCCTCGTTCATATCATTATTAAAATGTACTCCAGGTTTCTTGATTTTATTGCTATAAATTAATATTTTCAAGATATAGGATGAAATTAAGATGGTCTGTGTACAATCTGATATCGTGTTCTCTGGTATCCATTATTGTGTTCATGCCCTTGGCATATCTTGCAAAGCAAGCTACCAATTCTTGAAGCCATACATTGATTGCTTCGGTTTTTGCTGTCACTTCTTTCTAATTTTATTCAAAAAGCTCTGAAAGCCATACTCTTCTGTTCATGGCCCAAGGCAGTCACTGTAATCCCTTTGTTTTCAATAATATACATGTATGATTTGATTAGTAGCTCGTGAAAGGGAAAAATGATCAATCCCATATGTAATATCAACGAAGCTCATATGTTCAATACAGAAAAAAAGCTGAATCGTGACGTATTTAAGAATCATTTTCTAATGAATTATATAATGTCAGCCATTGGATTATAATAATAAGCATGATGAGTAGTGGAATAAAACAGAAGATAGAAGAGAAGAACCTGATGAGCTGACAGAGTCAAATCCCAGATGCAGTGCATGGAGAAATAAATTGAAAATCACAAAAAGTAGTTGACTTGCAGTGGAGCATTAAATTCTGAAGTATTTCCAGCTATACATCATGTAAAATGACTCAACTCATCATAATCATCAGCAAATAACAATGCACAAAGGACCCCACCACCTTGCCAGCTGTAACTTATAAATACTATGAAGATGTTGTGTCAGTATTGGCTCATATGAAAGATTACATGCTGTCTCCTTCTCTATCTTCATTAAAATAGATAACCAAGCAAGCATGCAAATTCAAACTCATGCTTTCTAAATGCTAGCTGCGCCCTAGTTTGCTACCAAACTCACTATACAATGAGACCCACCAAGATTTAATGCCATTTTTCACAATGGAAATCCTTTGTTGGCTCTTTCCAAACTCTCGTTTCTTTTCTCTGCTACTTACAGTACCTACCACCTCCCCAACTATCACCAGCTACGCTCCTTTAATGCTCTCTCCCAGTTAAATACTTTGCATATTTCTTTTCATTTTGCCTTGCTCATTTCTTCTATGTTTCTCTAGCGAAGTTAAAAAACATGGCAACAGCCGCTTCTTTCAATCAAACTTCAAAGACAGTTTGTGTAATGGATGCTTCTGGGCGTTTAGGTTCTTCCATTGTGCACAGGCTCTTACAGAGAAGGTTACAGTGTCCATGCTGCTGTCCAAAACCATGGTTTGTTTGGGTTTTGTTTTTTTTGCCTTAACTCTTATTCTCTTGTAATTTTTTCTTATTATGAATCATATCTTGCTTGGTATTCGTGATCGTCATATGCCTCCTAATTGGTTCCCCATAGAAACTTTAGATGGATATTTCCTGGCTCCTCTACCTTATTACTCTACAATCGAGCCAATCGTGTCTTCATTTTTTTATATGATTATAGAGCTAGATTATTTGGTCCGCTTCCAGCAACTTCAATTAATTCAAACCCTGATGGAATCATGTATTCCTCCTAATAATTTTACAAAAATCGACTTGCTCAGTTTCAACTAGAATCGAATATATATTAGCCAAAAGGAGACATTAATATTGGAGAAAAAAACAATATTCTCAGTTACCCTGCAAAGAAATGGAGATTCTTCTCCTTGCAGTACTGGTCATACCGAATATAACACCACTCGCCTGCTTTATGTATGTTTCCCAAGGCTAAGTGTGCTATAGTTATGTGAGTACTTGTTTTCAACGTTCATAGTAATTCGTACCACAGTGTATGTAGAACTTGTTTTTAGTTTTCACATATTATTATTATTATTCTCATGTATGGAATTTCTCTCTCGCGTTGTTTATTGGACAATTGGATTTGCAGGTAAATTATGGCAATCATTTGAAGGATTATCCTGCAACAACAAGAAATTGAAAGTTTTCCATTCCGACCCTTTTGATTACCACAGCATAATGGATGCCTTGAAGGGATGCTGTGGCTTGTTTTATTCCTTTGAGCCCCCCTCAGATCAACCCACCTATGATGTATGCCAACTCTACATTCTTCTTCTTCTTATATTAGTGCATGAGCGGGCACGCACATACGAGATTATTCAAAAAAAAAATAAATAAATAAATAAAAGAGAGAGGGAGAGATCAGAGCGATGTTATTGATACATAAAGCCCGGTTGATTGGTGCAGGAATTCATGGCTGATGTAGAGGTGAGGGCAGCACACAATGTATTGGAAGCATGTGCACAAACAAACACTATAGACAAAGTTGTCTTTACTTCCTCTGCAACAACTGTTATATGGAATGACAGTCACAGAAAGGCACCTGATCTTGATGAGAGAAATTGGGTGACCTAAATTTCTGCAGAAAGTTTAAGGTATTCAAGATCTTTTAATTCTAAACGCTTCATCTTAATCGGTATTTGTAGCTTGCGGATGCATACGTTTATCAAAAGACTTGTCAATATTTCTATTTTACGGAGATGGAACCACCACAAAATGATGATGATTTTTTTCCGCTTTTTCCTGATTTATTGTTTGCCCTGTGAATTTTGTGCCAGTGCAAATATATGGCACAGAATAATCACATTAATCATAAATTTAGAAGATGATGTTGGCTGCTTATTATTTTGTCAACATTTTCTGGCTATTCTACTCCCTATATCATTAGCTTAGTTTGGTAAGTAATGGGGTGAGGTTAGTTAAAGAATAATATAAATTATATTTAAAAATCTCATGAACTTGAGTTTTGGGTTAAGATGATTATGTGACATGATATCAGAGCTTTAAAGACCAAACAGTCATGAGTTTGAATCTTATCACCGTCATTTTCTCTTCTAATTAAAATTAATTAACAGCATAAAATAGTATGAATCTATGCAAAGTTTCAAGTTCAAAGGACTTTCACTTGAGAGAGTGTGTTAAAGAATAATACTAAAAGCTTAAGCTTTTAAAGATTATTTGACTGAAGCTAACAACAAAAAAAAGCATAAATATTCCCTTATTCTTTCATCCAACTCTAGTTATTATGATTAATAACTATGTGGAACCAGATATGTTGACCTGCTTTAAACTTGTAATAGATAAGTTTTGATTGACGAGATTTACATTTTTGAGCAGCTATGGCTAGCACTATCAAAAAACGCTAGCTGAGAAGACAGCATGGGCTCTAGCAATGGACCGAAGCATCAACATGGTGACCGTAAATGGAGGCCTCTTGATGAGTCCTGATCTAACAATCGCAAATCCTTATTTAAAAGGAGCAGCTGAAATGTATGAAGATGGTGTGTTTGTTACTGTGGACCTCAGGTTCATCGTGGACACACACATCCATGTATTTGAAGACATTACATCTTATGGAAGATATCTCTGCTTCAACCATGTCATCAAAAGCAACGAAGATGCTGTTAAGCTCGCTAACATGCTGTTGCCACCCTCCGAATCTTCACTTCCTCAGAGGTTGGTTTTGACATGATGACTTGTTATTAGCATTTCTTTTGTGGCTTGAAAATCTGATCAAATGCCTTCACAACACATGTCTGGCGGTGTTCAGATAAAAAACTAGCTAGGAGTATGAGCGGAAAAGAGTCAAATTTTCATAAAGTAGTATAAAGTGCATGAACTTGAGCTTGTGTGTATAACAATGGAAGTGTTCACTCTAAGCATTAACCACTTTGAGATACTTGCACGCCATGCTTGAATATATAAATCAGCACTTCTCCAATCTGCGGTGGGTTTGTGGCTAAGACAGAGTGTGTGTTTTGTGGGTGTTTAGTGCAATAAGTAACCTTTCTCTGTTCACTTGGTTTGCAGTTTGGAAGCTACAAGAATCCACCAACAAAGGATAAGCAATAAGAAACTAAACAAGCTAATGGTGGACCTTGACAGTAAACTTCGAGTTGATTGATTGCAGCCCAGATGGGCAAGCAAATAATAACTTCATCTGCACTTCCTTTTTTTTTTTTTTGATAACCCAGGGTGTTTGGGCCAGTTTACGTGCACCACAACTAATCCCTGGGCCCACTGAACACCCTGCAAACTCAATGGGCAGGTAAGGCCCTGCGGGGTGACAGGCATGCATAGAAAGCATTGAATCCAGGTGCAGAATAAGGAAACAAGTCCCCTCCCCCACTAGGCCACGACCTCAAGTTTTTTTTTTTCTTCTTTGATAAAGATTTAATGTTCTTTACTGTTACATTTCTAGGTTAAAATGAGCTTCCACTGATTGGAGGCTGCATATTCTGTGTAGAGTCCTTGTTTCTGGCAAGGAAATACTTGTACTTTGCCATTTGATTTTATGTCGAGTTCATCAACAATGGTTTAACTACTCAAAACTCATTAGGCATGTCCAAGTTTCCTTTGATTCTTGACTTATCAAGGAGATCAATCTGATAAAAGTAGGTTCAAATCAAGGTTTTTCCTTGCTATTCCTAAAGGGATATACATAATCTGATCTCCCTCTAATATATATATATATATATATATATATATATATATATATATATATATATACACAAAGAAGTAAAAATACACGAATAATCAAAGGAAGGACTCAAGAATGCATCTTCAGATAGGCCTATTACAGGCACTTGCTAGATTAGAAAGCTTTTGATTATTTAACTAAGCACTGGTGGGTTGTGGCATCAGTTAACTCAATATTTTTTAAGGAAAACGGTTCCCTTTGTATTTATTTAATGGAATTAGTTCTTAATTTGTCTCTGTCTATGTTAAATAAATTCAAGAGGTTCAACTAAATAAATAAATAAAAAAGATAAGTCGAGGCTCTCTCCTATAAGAAAAGAAAAGACAATCGTATTGCTAATTCATACTCTTATACTTGAAGAATCTATGCGTGGGATTTCTTTTTTTTATTATTATAAATCTAACCCTTTTGATGTGAGAAATGACAAAGAAAGCTTTGTAGATGTTGGTATTAATTATAGTTTTGAAGCCCGGTCTCAGTTGATCTGTGCCCCAGTCAAACAGGTCGATCTGAGCCTCAATAAACCCGGGACTGAAACCAGGCCGGGTTAAAGAAAAAACCCGGTGTGATCTGGTGACCTGATTGATCCAAAGACCGGTCAAAAATTCAATTATAATCCATCGAAATTCGATCTTAAAACCAAGTCGTTACCAAACTGGGTTTGAAAACTATCTTATTAATGACATGAACAAAGATGAAACCTAGAACGATGATGAATTTATGGAAGAACCTCGAACTATTCAAATTCAAGACGAGCAAGCAATATAATGATATAACAAAGAGGAATCCAATTTTATCTTTCAACTGGTTATATTTAATATAAAATAGACTATATTTTTTTTAGGAAAAATTCTATTAGAGTTTTCTTTGTATAAAAATCGTATCTAAAATAGCTCGTGTCAAAAATTATCAACACAAAAATAATTTAGGCTTAATATCTATTAATTTTATTTAAAAAAAAACATGATTACACACACAAAAAAGTTACAATATCACAACATTTCCTTGAAAATATAAAAAATTCTCAAAATAAAAAAAAACCTATAATATCTTTTAGATTTTTTTCACAAGCCCTATGCTATTTTTTAGTTTCAATACATATGGCAAGTTATTTACATAATAATATTGATTAGATTAACAAAATTCAATCTCAAATGAAATAACTAAAAAAATTATTGAGTATGATATCAAGATAGAGGAGATAAATAAAAAAATATTTTTAAAATATATAAAAATATAGAATAT
>JACEGQ020000198.1:0-25000 GCA_015852605.2 Populus deltoides | reverse complement strand
TTGCTTCCTTGGATGGATTTAGTAAGTGATTCATTCGCAATTGTTTGGTTTATTTTTTCTCAATTTGTGTGGTTGCTGAACTGAAATCTAACTCACAATACTGTTTCCTCCCCGTGTCTTTGGTGTGCTTGTGCAGTCAAGGTGTGTGATGCTATTGAAGTTGCTGGAAAGAATGTCTTGTCAACCTCATCAGTTGTCACAACTGGACTTGTCTCACACAGGTATATCTTAATCTAACTCTTAAATTGACGCTCCACTTGAATCATCCTTATCACGATCAACTTTATCGTCCCTTCCATTGCTTTCATTCAAATAATTATACCATTGCTGGCAAGTTGGAATTAAAATTTGTGGTGATTCTGTTCCTCTGCAATGGAATCTTTATGTTTCTATAAGGTTTCTAGTTGCTTTAGAGACAGGTCCTTTTCCACTCATCTAGGTATCTGGCCGCCAGTGGCATATACAGAATCTTACCTTAATCTTTTGCCACTTTGCATCTTGCATTGACATAGTGTTAGAACACTACAGTTCGTGAATGTGCTTTGGCTGGACAGAGCTGGAGTAGATTTTAGATGAGATATAGTCTGAATCGAATAGTGTACTTTCTGTGCTTCTAAATGAGTACGCATTTGATGTTATGATTGGATATTTCCTTTACAGATATGGAGAAGATGCTGCAAAGGTAACACACGAAGGGCTTGATGCTGCAGGACATGCTATTGGCACTGCTTGGGTTGTGTTTAAGATAAGAAGGGCTCTTAATCCAAAGAGTTTCTTCAAAGCAACAACTCTTGTAAAAGAGACTGCAAAGGCAAATGCGGCTAAAATGAAGGCTAGTAAAAACAAGAAGTAAAAGACTAAAGTCAACTGGTCTTGTTAGGTTTTATATTATTTTATTTTTTTAGTCTGTTTATGGGAACAAGGGTTAGGAAATACCATGAGGCTTCTTTTGGCCTGTAGAATTTTTTAAGGCTGTAGTTTGTCAACTGGTAGTTCGTCAGGGAATGCAAATCTGTAGTTGTATGTTTGATTTTGTTCACTTACCTAATGGATGATTCAAGGAATCGAGTTTGTGCTGCTTCGTTTCTTTTACCTGAATCTTAGCAATGGTTTTCTCGTACATATTTAATGTTGTCTGATTGCTTGAGCTAGTACATCTTTTGAGGATAGCATTAAGTTGAACAAGGGTTTAGGCTTAAAACTTATTTTGATCAAACAAGAGTTCCTTGAATCTGCAGTTAAGCACCTGAGATAGCACTTGCACGGAATAAGATGGGTATTGGTGGCTGACAAAAGGATATCTGTCTTGAATTTTTTGGAGATTGAAAAGGATACATTTCAGTCCATGCAGGACTCTTTAAGTTCTTCACGGAATAAGATGGGTATTGGTGGCTGACAAAAGGATATCTGTCTTGAATTTTTTGGAGATTGAAAAGGATACATTTCAGTCCATGCAGGACTCTTAAGTTCTTCAATTAATATACTTATTGACACAACTTGACGAATTCCCTTCTTGAAATGCGTACTACCGATCCATAGCTGTCTCAGTAACTAGTTTTAAATGGCTTGTAAGTTTTGAGATCCAAGACAACCCCGGCAACAGACCCAACAGCTGCGGCTATGGTGATCATGAGGCAAGTCATACTGAGAATCTGGAGCCCTATCCACTGGCTTGTCCATCGCCCAATCTTCTTCTGAGAAATGTACATCTCAATGGGAAAGAAAACTGTCAATGGCCAGAATCCCATGGCACCGAGGAGTCCAACAACATCATTGAAGAAGGGCATGAGCATGGCTATTAAAGTTGTCAGCATAACAAATATTGTTCTCCATGCTAGCCGGAAGAAGTTCAGCTGGTACACACCATAAAAGGGGAAGGGTACCTCATATTCTGCTGTCACAAAATCGCTCTTAGGCCACTTCCGAGCACTCCTTTTTTCTACAAATGCAAACAATGGCTGGCAATAGACCTGCAAGAACACCATGGAAAAATCAACATGAAACTCGAATCTTGTTATTAATTCAGAACTTGTAAGGTTATCATTGCTTGAAATACCAGACAAATCAACATGAAACTCGAATCTTGTTATTAATTCAGAACTTGTAAGGTTATCATTGCTTGAAATACCAGACCTGATAGGCACCAACAAGATGAACAACGATTGCAACATTAGCGATGTCTAATAGCCAGTAGGGGTTGTAGAATCCAAAGCCAGTCAAAAGATTTCCGGGGGCCAAATCACCAAAAGCTGCATAGCCCATGCATCCACAGAGTAAGTAGAAAATTGTAGTTATAATGATGCTAAATAAAGTTGCTTTCTTCATGGTTTTGTATTCTGCAGGTGGAGATCTTATTGTATCCTGCAAATGAAAAGGCAAGCACAGGTATCAATTGTTGGACTACTAAATTTACCCTCAATGACTGTTCCATAAAATGTAGTCAAAGTATTACCTGAATTTCGATGAGGATAATGGAGAACGAGTAAGCAAAGGCAATGGCTCCAAGAGCTTGCAAACTTCTCCATAGTTTCTGTGTAGAAGTAACTGGTCCAGTATGTGTTTCCGTCCCTATACTGATACCAGTCAGGCTTCCTTTGAAGGTTCCATTTCCTGCAAATGAGAGTGCAGAGTTATTCTTTGAAATTCATTATACACACGACTCAAATTCCTATGCTTGTACTAAGTCTTTCCATTTAATATCTTTGCTGCTGAAGTAATTTCTAGATTTGATCTGTTTCTGTAAATAATGAATAATGAGATAATCAGAATCACAATGATGTAATTATTTTTGTATACCTGCAACTTTGCCTATACCGAGACCCAAACCAACTGTAGAATATGTGAAAGACATTATAGCAGCCACTATAGAAAGCCACCATACTTGATCAAAGTCTGGTATCTGAGAAAATAAGATCTCTATGATTCCAAATGTTATCATAAACCCATTGCTTGACATATGACATGGATCTTTTCCTCCACTGCTATGGAAACAGTTTGATCTCTTTATTGCCCTAAAATCAACAGAAAAAAATTTCAAATATCAACGGTTATTGTGTACGTGATTTAACGTTCATTACAAGTAGAAAACAATATGAAACTCACATCATGCTGACTGATGCTGCAATCGTATAACCAATAGCAACACCAAACAAATTCAAGTATTGAATCAATCCACATAACATCACCTTCCGTCCTCCTGCAGCCGACACAGAGATATTTTCACCATCATGCTCATGATTATAATGACAATTTAGCCAGCTGAAAATGATGGTTCTTACCCAAGTAAGATTTGACAGCATCCATGTAGGTGTAATTTCTCTGTCCCGTGACAGGGTCGCCAGACCTGTAGCACTGTGCTAGTAGATTCGAAGTGTAGAGATTTACAAATGCAAATAGGACCATAACAGCTGGTCCTGCAACCCAACCTAGCTGCGCTATGGCCCAAGCCAATGATAGGACTCCTGACCCTATAACAGCAGTGATTATATGGGAAGATGAAGTCCAGAAATTTCCTGCACCATCAAATTTTTAACCCTTACTAAACGAAATTAACTAAGTGCCCAAAGAGTAAGAAAACCATCCAAATTCACAAACAATAGTTTGATATTCAAGACAATGTTTACCTGTTCTTTTCAAGCGGCCATCATCATCAAAGCACTTTGAGTAATTGGATTGAGGGTTGATAGCTTCACTCTCACTAACTTTAGGCTGGACTTCCACCTCTAAGTAGTGCCTGATATCATGCCTTTCATCTGCCTGAAACATTGATGGACACACATATGAAGTATAAGGAAGGCAAGATATTAGTATTTCTAAAGGAGAATTAAAGTGTACATCTCATTTTGATCACAACATACCACTCCATGGTGGATTCTGCTAGGCATAGTTCGACTCCTAGGCAACATGGTTCCAAAAAACAGAAACGGAGAAAGAAAGAAAGGGATTAGAAGGATTGTTGCAAATAGAGAAAGGTGTTTCAAAAAATGATACGGTAGGAAAATAAGGTAGAGAGAGCTAGTTGGAGGGTGATTGATGGTGCAAAATACGGAGAGAGTTAGGCTTTATATACTGGGATCAAAAGTGGTGCCACACGCGTCGTGAAGAATCATGTAACACGCTCGCCTTCTTAGTGCATGTTCAAAAATGTCCTATCAAATTTGAATCAAAATTGAAACAGTACTATAAATACACTATTAGTGATTCCTAGTTTCACATAGCTTCTGCCCTTATAACTTTTGTGATAATCACAGCGTGCACACTTGCTGAATCTTGAGTCCTGGCCTTCTGGGTCCTTACCAAATACCACCTCTGCGCTGTCTCCAAGCATACTGTGAGTTATGTATGACATCATGAGAAGGCAGAACAAGACCTTAAACATTAAGAAAATATCTCTAAGCATCAATAAAAGCTTAGCATATTCACTCCAATTCAAGCATTGGCAAGGTGGCAAAGCAGTTTTAATAGAGTTGTTTACATCTGCTAGATTATGCTCTAGTGATTGCTTGCAGGTGGTTCGATATCCTGATGCATCATGCACCACAGAAAAAAACTTGGAACTTGTTGATAAAAGGTAATATAAAATCATTCTTTAAATTTCATCTAACATTTTAAATTTTTTAATCAAATGACATGATATCTAAATCTACATAATCAACACTCTTGATGATGTTTCAAAAATCCAACTAGTCTAGGAATAGAAATAGAGCTCCTGAGTTGAACAATCGATTAATCAATTAATCTTGACAATCTTCTTCATTTTCCTTAGCCAAGATAGTTGATAGTTTATATTTGATTCTTAATAGGCCAAAACTACTCGTGACTAGTACCTGTAAAAGGTCTTTTTTGGTGGAGGTGTGCTCTTCGATGCTTAAATAAGTATCTTTTTAGAAAAAGAAAATACATGAATATTTTAGAGAGAGATTATCTGAAAATATATATACAATAAAGAATGAAGATTGTGAACCTTTATTCTGAAGGTTTCATTGTGTATTTATAATTCATGAGTCTTTTTATAAGAAGAAGAATTTGCAGTGTAATTACCCTAATAGCATTTAATAAGGGATAAACATCTCTTACAGCTATATTAATGTTAGATGAGAATATGGTGAGTCTTTGAAGGACTTTTACATATCTAAATAAGTGTATAAAGATTAGAGTTTAAGACGTTAAATATAACTAAGTCTATAGAAACTGAGTTCTTCCTTAAAATTAGATTCAAGAGAAGTCGGTCATTCGTCTCTTATTGAATTACTTATTCAATGAGCATTCTCAATATTATGGCTTGAAAAGGACTCAAACCTCCACACTCCTTAGCACGAGATTTTGAGTCTTGTGTGTCTACCGTTTCATCATCAAGGCATCTTGAAAGTGAATCGTATTCCATGAATATAATATCTATGTAGTGTGATGTATGGAATATATGATAAAGGTGGAGTGCTAGAGTATTTCTATTGATCGGTCATGTCATATAGGCCCGAGTCAGACATCCAATTGCTTCAATTTGAATTATCCGGAAGATGCCTTATCTGTATTGTATAAAAAAAATGGACAATGAAACATATTTCTCGATTCAATAGAAGCTAAAAGGGGTGAACATAATAAGGAATAGAGCCCCAAATAAGAAGAGATATATATGTAAAAAATAGAATTATCATCATAATTATTGTGAAGAAACATTCACAATAATTAACCTGAGACAGTTTATTTGTGAAAATGTATGTATGACAAAAAATGAATCACACCTAAAATCAGGTCCAGTTCTAATTGTTCACGCCGACTTTGTAATACTAAAATTGGCTAAGCCCTATTTGGCCATTCCAGGAGCAACTGTTCTTGGCCATTATGAGAAAATCCTTTATGAAGGAGATATATTAGTTACATTTATATATGAAAAATCGAGATCTGGTGATATAACGCAAGATTTTCCAAAAGTGGAACAGGTGTTAAAAGTGAGCTTAATTGATTCAATATCAATAAACCTAGAAAAGAGGGTGGAAAATTGGAATGAGTGTATAACAAGAATTGTTGGAATTCCTTGGGGATTCTTGATTGGTGTTGAGCTAACTATAATGCAAAGTCATATTTCCTTTGTTAATAAGATCCAAAAAGGTTTATTGATCCCGAGGGTACAGATCCATAATAGACATATAGAAATTATTGTACGCCAAATAACATCAAAAGTCCTAGTTTCAGAAGATGGAATGTCTAATATTTGTTCACTCGGAGAACTAATTGGATTGTTGCGGGCGGAACGAGCGATGCGCGCTTTGAAAGAAGCGATTTGTTACCAACTCCCATCACCCTATTCAAGTTTTAAGTATATAGAATTTCACTTAAAATAATATCTTAAAGAATAGTTTAAAATCATTTCAATCCTCATCCGTGGAACTATTTTACTTCTTTTATATATATATATATATATATATATATATATATATATATCCAATACAGTTAATATTCTTGCGTTACTAGATAGAGGAAAAAAAATTGAAATGCGTCTAAATAGATGAACAAAACACTGAAACGAGATTAAAACAACTAGATGAAGATTATAGTTTTACAGTCAAGCTGCTGGGGCCTGGATGCTGATAAGTATACAATTGCTATAATTACCAATTGAAAAAATAAAAAAAAGTTGGGTTAAAGTGCATGTTGGTCTCTCTATCTCACAATTGCTCCTGACATCAGCAGAATTCAAGTAGACACCAGTTCATCAGTACTTTATCTTTCTAATTATACACTTTTTTAATATAAATAAATAAATAAATAAACAGATAAAGATGAGATGCAAAGCATTTAAATAAAAAAATCAATGGCATATATAGTTTAACAGATACCATCTCCAATGATTACAATTAACTACCCAAATAATATCATTTATATATTATCATTTGGAAGAACCTTCATGTACGTTGCAGCGGGCAAAATGTGAAGCACGAAACCATCTTAGTGGATGGCAGTTAGGGTTTCACACTTTGATTAAAGTGGCAACACCATTCTCAATTTCCCAATAAAGGGCAAGATCCTAATCTTTTTGCTACTTTATTTCCCTTCAAGGACCGATGGAGGCATTCGAGTACAGCCATTGATGATGAGTTTAGGTCGTCTGGAAAGTGGAGTCTTCTTTTGTGTCAACGACTAGACATCTCCGTGGAGCCATCTTACAGGTCTATATATGCTTTGATTGGAGTTTGCCCCGACAGTGCTTGCTCACCCTCTTCCCACTATCTACACCTCCCAGTACCCATCTGAGCTCAAGCGTCTGGTGTTTCAAAGATACTTTTTAGATTTACACCCGCCCTATCTTTCTCCTTCCCATCAAGCATCTTCGAGGAGGCAAGAAAGACATGGACACAATTAACACGCTCGGCGGAGGTAGACTGACGTTGGATGAGGAAAAGAAAACTTGGGGATTTGCACAAACCATAAGCGAATTGAAAAGAATTAGGGATTTGAGGATTTTAAAAAAGAAATTAAAAGGACATGTTTTAAAAGTATTTTTTAAAAAAATTAAAAGTTTTTTTTACTTTAAATTATTAATTTTTTATTTTCATATTATTTTGATGGTAAAAATAAATTTTAGAAAATAAAAAAAATATTTTAATATATTTTTAAATAAAAAATCACTTAAAAAAACATATTTTTTAGCTTTCTAATCTGTGCAGCATTTAATGTTTTTGTTTCTTCATATATTTTTTAGATTTTTTTAATTAATTTTTTGCAGAGCCCATTTCTCTGGTTATTTGTTTTTTTTTTATAGAGAGAAAAAATGTTTATTATGAAGATTTATAATTTTTTTATTACGATTTACTTGAATCTATCAAATCACAAGTCAACTTGGATATGGTTTTTAATTAGATCGGAACATGTGATTTTTGTTATATTTTTTTAACTCGAATTAATTTAAATTTTAAGTTTATCATAACAAATATAAAATGAAATAGCCGATTTAGAGTTTATTATGAAGATTTAGAGTTATTTTTTATATATTTATCCTTTTAGTTGTTAAAGATTTTTTTAGAAAAAGTATTTTGATTTTTTTTAAAAATGAAATAGCCGAAATTTTCAACATTTTCAATTAAATTGTGCCAAGTTTTGAATTTTATTTATGAACATCTATTTCCTTCAATTGGTTTCAAATATAAAATCCATTTTAAGCAAAAACATATCCGAATCTCCTACAAAATCCATGAAAATTTAAAAAATATATTAAATAATTTGGTATAATTATTCACCAACTTAAAGGAGAAATATCTCAATCTATTATTCCCCTAATTATATAAAAGTTAACAACTATCAATAAACCCCATTTTCACGAATAATTAATCTGATTTAAAGTTGTTTAAATAAATCAATAAAACAACAAAGCCCAACATTGTGCAACGATTTGGACCCAGCAATAAATAATGGCCCATAAACATAAAAAACAATTGGGCGTGAAGCCCTAAAATAGAATAAAGTTGCAAAAACAACATCGTTTTAAGCGATCGTTAATGTTCGCTTGTGCGAATTTTAGCTTCCTCTGTTAAAAAACACCCCGCAGATCTCACACTGAAAAAAGGCAAGGCAAAGCAAAGCAAAACCCACACTGAAAGAGAGCAAAGCAAAAACAAGAGAAAACTGAAGCGTAGCCATGGCTCGATACGATCGTGCAATCACAGTGTTTTCACCGGATGGGCATTTATTTCAAGTGGAATACGCTCTTGAAGCTGTCCGTAAAGGAAATGCGGCGGTTGGTGTTCGTGGTACTGATATTGTCGTTCTTGGTGTTGAAAAGAAATCCACTGCTAAACTTCAAGATTCTAGGTAATTTTACTCTTTTATTTATTTTTAAATTCTGGGTTCTTCTTGATTTTGTTTGTATTCTACGTTCGTGGTGAGAAGGCGAGATTTTTTATTTTTCTGGGGGGGAAATTGAGGTTTAGGGTTTAATTGGGGCTTGGTTAGTAATTGATTTCTGGTTTAATTGTGATTGTTGAAAGTGACTGGATTTTAATTGGCGTTGTCTACCGTGATTTGGCTTGTTTTGTGGTGTTTGAACTGATAATGACCTGATTAGTTCATATATGTATTGGATGAGGATTGTCAAAAGAAGTTATTTTGCTTCGCCGTTGATGAATTTGAACTTGGTATTGTAATTTTTTTGAAATAACTGTCGATTTTTAGTTAATTAACATGAGTAAGTCTTTTTACTTCAAATCTTTTATTTTCTGTAGCAGCGCTGTGGAATTTGGTCTGATTTTGAATAGTCCTGTCGTATTTTGGTATATATTGGTGTGTAGAGCTTATTTATGATGTGAAGATTGTTGTTCTTGCTGTTGTTAATTAGGGGTCTGTGTGATTTTGGACTGATTTGTAATGTCTTTGTAATGATATCTAGATTCTTGTTTTGTGTTCAATCTGATTATTTGTGTAAATGTTATGTAATGTTTTTGCTGGTTATGTTTGCAGATCAGTGAAGAAGATTGTATCTTTGGATGATCATGTAGCACTAGTATGTGCTGGATTGAAGGCTGATGCGCGTGTCTTGATTAACAAGGCACGGATTGAGTGTCAAAGCTATAGACTCACTGTTGAGGATCCTGTAACTGTTGAATATATAACACGCTACATTGCTGGTTTGCAACAGAAGTATACACAGAGTGGTGGTGTGAGGCCATTTGGTCTTTCGACCTTGATTGTTGGTTTTGACCCACACTTGGGTGTCCCAGCTCTTTACCAAACAGATCCTTCAGGAGCATTTTCAGCATGGAAAGCCAATGCTACCGGGAGAAACTCGAACTCAATGCGGGAGTTTTTGGAGAAAAACTTTAAGGAAACTTCTGGGCAAGAAACTGTGAAGTTAGCAATCCGTGCTTTACTTGAAGTAAGTTACTTCCTTTTATCCAGGTTTACATTTGAATGTATATGTTACAAATTGCCTGAGCATGCATGGTCTTCCTTGGCATTGAACTTGTGTTTTGAAGCTGCATTAACTGGTGCTTAGGGAGTAGTTCTTTTCAGAGCACATAATAGCTGGCATTAATGTTTAATAATCATTTGATTCAACTGTAAGTTATTTACTTCTGCCACTTCATAAGATTGCTATCATGCTAGTTGAATTGGTCCTAACATCATTGCAAATATAGTTGGTGTATAACCAAGTCTAGTAGAAAGGATTGCTAACAAGCCTTTTCTATACAGCCAACAGGTGTGCAGCTTATAATATTGTGGTTTTGGTTCAACCTCTATGCGTGAATTGCTGTTCTTACATGTTTGACACTGACATGTATGCTTGTTTAATGAAATATATGCATTGTAAGCCGTTGCATTTACCTCTTGTCCCATTGTCAATTTTGTTTTGAGAGCTTAAAAGTCTATGCTGCTGAAGGCTCTCCTTTATCTACCTCGCAGTGAAACGCAATTTGTTTTTCTGTAAACTTGTTTGTATTTATTTTGCTAACTTCTTGATCTCTTGAGGAGCCATGCATGTATGGATTGTATGTGTTACTTCCATTACACATACAATATCTTTGGGTATTTCGAACTGTTGCTAACATGAATAATGACCATATAAGGACATTCAATATTTGGTATTCTCCAGATTGCTGTAATTCATTCGAAAATATAAGTTATCTCAATGCTTTGCTGTCAAGGTACTGGTCTTACCAACTAATACAGAAGCCTTTCCATGTTTCTTTGCTTGAAATTTAACCTGTTTTGCATATGATCATGCATCGCTCCAATGGATTGGCATTCATTGATAACCATCATGGAAAAGAAAAGAGTAAAAAGAACAAAAAAGGGTCATGAAACTGAGAAACCTGTCAATCTCCTTTAGCTGAAACCCTTTCTCATCAATGGATAAGCTATCTTGGTGTGTTCCTTCTCTTGTTGTTAAAGAGTTTCTTAGCTCAAACATCAGCTCAATGTGCCTCTATGTGGAAATTAAACGGAATATGCTTAGCAACTTAAAACTGTGCCATTCCACATGTAACTTCTGTTAGTTTTTCATTTTTTAAGTTTGTCTACAATTTTTCAACAGTCACTGAGAAATCATTATACTTGCCTGTTTCTTACCTATATTTACTTTTGTTACGTGTTCCTCCTTTGGAATCAGGTTGTTGAGAGTGGGGGGAAGAACATAGAAATTGCTGTGATGACAAAAGACCAAGGGCTGCGGCAGCTAGAAGAAGCTGAGATCGATGCAATTGTTGCTGAGATCGAAGCGGAGAAAGCAGCAGCAGAAGCTGCAAAGAAAGGTCCACCAAAAGATTCCTAGTCGTGCTGTAGTTCCCATACATCACCTCGTACTGTCCATGTGATTTAGTTTCGTCATTGCTATATCACATTTGTTATTTTCTTTTGTCGAACGGCACCTGATTTCAAGACTCCTTCCTTTTGCGTTTCTCCTCTTATAGCCTTATCTCATTTGACATGGTGCTTTCTGCTTAATAGTAATATCGAACATGCTATTTTCAAAAGGCTGCTGAATTTGGTAATTGATATATACCCTTACTTTTAAAACCTAAAATATAAAATTTTTCGTTTGGGTTCCCAGACTGTTAAATGCTCTTCAATTGAGTTACCTGTTCATAGTTTAGCGACTCTATCAGCTATTAATAATCGAGAAAACGTGACCTTTTCCATTAACAGCCTTAAACCGAGGAAAGCAAAGAAAGAGGGAAATTAATCTTCCTTTTCTAGAAACTGAGGAAATTAAGTTTCAATTTATTTAACCTTGTACATAACTCTAATCATATCCAATGAAGTTTCGATTTTACTTTGTTTTGTTTTCACTGGTTTGTCTGTGACTATGTTTGTTGTTGCTGCTGTTAGAGGAACTGCAAATTTCCAAGATCCTCTCGTCGTTTCAGACTCACAATCCATTATTATTATTATTTAATATTGCCTTGTATGCTAGCAATAATAATTCTCTGCTGCTTCCGCAAAGATTATGGCTATTATAACTTCACTCTTTTTTTTTTCCCAGAATATTCCATGCCCAGAATCACTTGACCTCCAGTATAGTAAATCGAGGACCACGTTCCAAGCATTGATTTTATCAGGGAATTCCTTGAACTCGAAGGGTTGGAAAAGGAACCTAAAACGAAACCCATAAAACTCACTCAAATCATTCCTTGACTGCTGCTATATTAATAAATCCCCATAGACAGTGGAAGAAATTTTTTTCATATTCCCAATTAGTAAGGGCTGGAATCCTTTTTTGTCACGGATAACAAGACTGTTCTTGTCTCTTTAATAAATGTGATAAAAGTAGCTCGAGGAATTTGGTATGCAACCAAGAATAAGATGAGTTCTTGCAAATACTAAGTTTAATTTTAATTAAGAACATTTTGCTGTCCTTGTATTTCTAGGAGTAGAAATTTTGAATTTTGTCCCCGTAACCTTGCTGGACATAAAAAAAATAAAATTCAAAGTCTTTTTGATGCTCCTTCCATCAAAAAAATATCGTCGTTATTTTTATTTTTGATTTGTTTCAAAATATTTTTTACTTTTAAAGAGTTGAAGTGTTAAATATTTGGGTTTTTTTTTTTATTATACCTCTAATTACTAAATTTTTTTAATCCTGGGAAATATTGAAAAGTAATATCAAAATAAATAACATGTTATTAGTTATATTTTTTTAATACTTAAAAATGTTAAATGGGATATTATCTCTAAGAGAGAGAGAGAGTATTTTTAAAAAAATAAAAAATTCTCAGAAGCATTCAGCCCAATTGGCAAACTTTTGTAGGTTCATACAGCCCAAAAGCATTAGCCTATTATACCATTTCATTATATTTCAATACCTTTTATAACGCAGTAAACATAACCTTTCATTATATTCCATCCCCACCTGACCTCCATCAATTTCGAGGGGACCCGCACCATATGTATAAGACTCCATTAATTTAGGCTTACTGACCTTTGCATTCTTGCATGCTATAAGCACAGGTATACGCATCCAAATGTATGTACTGTTTTGAACAGATGATTTTTTTTGAGTTATAAAATTTAAAATGTTTAGGAATAAGACTGATGTGTTGGATAATTGATTAATCTCTTAGTTTAAGTATTTTGATCTATTTTTCTTAGTTAAGGTATTTGGTGACTTGATATGAAAAGTTTAGAATGTTGGTAACTGATAGTAGGTGATGTCTAATAACTTAAGTGACCAATAGCTTGTACCCATATAAGGATATAAGGTCTTTTTTGATGAATGTGGGACTCTTCAATGATAAAGTTAGCCATAGAGAAAAAGTACAATATATATGCAACACAGAATAAAGATATTATGAATTTTTAACTTGAATGATTCATGGTGTGTTTATAATCCATAAATTTTATCTTTTTGTGAAGAGAAAGGGTTAGAGTGTAATTTTATATTTGTGATATTTTGAGCTGTATTTTACTCAAAATAATACATATTGGATCAATATAAAATACTAAAAAACTCGCGTGGGGTTCTAGAAAAAACTCTCACGAGTGTTGAACATGGGCTCATTGGAGGTGATAAATGGATCTAGACGCGCTGTCTTGACCCAAGTATATTGAACAAACCCAAGCCCAATTGATGTTCTTATTGGGTCTATTATGAAGGAATTTTTTGTGTTTATTTTAGAGAATTTTTTTAGTTCATTTTATTTAAATCCATGAGTTTTCACTCTACCCTTGCATTGCAAATCCACGCTTGCTAGCTGTAAGCATAGCAATTCATGTAAACATGTAAATTTTAGGATTAAGATACTATAATAAAATGGATTATAAATATTTTCGTCAAAATTGAAATGAAGACTGCAATAATGCTGCTGACCAGTAGTTAATTAGCTACATCAAAGAAGAAAACGAGGTGCTAGAGTACTCCCGGTGCATTCACAGCATGCAGTCTTTCTTCACCTAGAGGGTACACAATTCCATGAGGGCCATTGACTTCCAAAATACCATGAATTCAATCTTTATCTCTTGACATTCTCCACATGAAAGTTACATTTTAGAGTAGTATTAAAATCCCGGCAACCGTGATGGAGTGTGTGTATTATATATACTAGAAGTGCTGGTACGTAGATTACAATCACGACTTTAAGCCCCCCATGATCAAGGGCAATCAGGTTCACTGACGTTTGTGCTGGTAGATATGATTCAGTGTGCTAGCTTCTCTATATATTTCTCCTTGTTGTTTCTTTTGTTCTTGAATAGAATTATAACGCCTCCGAAATCATTTTGTTAATTATTATGATAAAATCCATATGCAATCATTGCCATCTTATGAAAAAACATATATTACATGCTTTTTGCGAGGTACGTATATATATATGCTAAGCGACGATGCAACTTACAAATTAATATATATATATCATTGACATTAATTGCTGTATATATATAATTATATATTATAAGTAATGATGTTTGAAAAAGAAATTATGAGATGGAGTACTGGTGGTCTGTGAGTACTTAAACACACGAAGCAATTACATATATATAATTAGTTTTTTTATTATTAGTATGAATTAATACTCGTTAAATACAAGCATCATGCTTTTGCCTGGCCCTAACGCATCAAGCTATATATCTAACCATTTACAAAAAAACGAAAATGTTCTATCTTGTTCTTTCTCCTGCCCCTCTTTTAGAGCCTCGTAAACATAACTTCATTAATATATACATGAATCCGACCTCTGTCAATCTCGTTTGGGCCAAGACTATATGCATAAAACTCTATCAAATATTTAAGCATTAGGATTCGAACGAAAAATATAGAGCCATGGTGATTTTGACCCCACTCATGCATTGCAGAACCATGCCTGCTAGCTATAAGCATGGATTTAAATACGTGACTGTAGATTGGAGGATTGAAATGATATGGGAAAATCAAGAACGAATTAATATGCTCGTGAAAGATCAAAGGAAAACTGTAGCAATGCTGACTAGTAGCAAGCTACATAAAAGAAGAGAAGTGGACCGCTAGAGCTTCCAAAGAACCTGCCTTTTTTCCTCCTAGAGGCTGTAGAAGCCTGCCAAAATTCAACTCGATCTCCATCACATTCTTCACACAAAAAAAGTAGGTAGAAGTTTACTAGAGTTTAAAGTAAATATATATCCCTAATCTCACACGAGATTGAGTATTTTACTAGGAATTGAACTTTTTTGCTAACATGCAGGGGCTAACAAATTCAACCCATATGGGCATGTTTGGGATATGGCAATCACGACTTTAAGCCCTCCATGATCAAGTGACAATCGAGTAGGTGATCTCTGTGTTGATTGCTTCGTTTGTTCTTATTTTCTTCTTAGATTGTAGTGCCTGCAAATTAATTAAATCATCCTGTCATAATACTATTAAATTCATATTCGATAATTCTTCCAATTATGTCTAATCAGATCATCGACGTTGATTTATTTATATCCTAGTATTCATGTTGGATTCCTCGATGCAGCATCTTAACTAAAACAAGCCCCAATTTAGGGATGATCTCTTTACTTATTTTTTCTGAGAATGAACAGTTACAGGCGATATCAAACCCTAGACTCAACCAATATCCTCCGTTAAAGTTTGAATGCACTAAGATGATATGGAAAATATATCCTGGGAATCACTAAAAAAGGAATTTTATCTCACTTAATATGTCAATTAATCTGAAAATATCATTTGCTATCAAATATATAGAAAACAAGACAGAAAAAAAAGTCCTTCGCTGTACCGTACATCCGTAACCCCTTTTTCAAGAGAAGAAATAGTTAAATATAAGAAGAATTTCATTTCGTTATCTCACAGTAACATAAAATCCATAATAAAAATAATCCATTGATCCTATACTCTTGTGAGTAAAAAACACTGAATTCCCAATATATTAAATAATTGCTCTTTCAGAAATAATAGGCTTCCCGTCATCAGGCCGCCAGCCTCAGAGAGCGGCTAGCTAATAAATTCATTATTAAGTATATTCAACGGTAAATACACTGTAAATACACTGTAACTGAGAGAGAGGACATCCAGTGCCCATTTGTCCCGATTTGCAGAGTCATAGGTAGGCGGCCGAAGTCTACAGATTTTAGACATTAAACTACTAAGGTGATATGTGAATAGAGTACACTACAGCATCAATTGAAACGGTCCATTTTTAGCATGATTTATATTAATTAGCTTGGAAAATACTTGACCCTGTAATTTATTCCATGCCCATCCTTGGTGTGCCACGTTTCCAAAGTAGACCACCATTACCTGCTTTTTTTTCCAGAAAAAGAATAAGAAAATTTTTTCAAGTAATGTGACATGACACGTCCCCTTTCATTGACCTAATCCTCTTTGCTTCAACTAATTTTCCACTAATTATAATTAGTTGGCCAAGATTAACACGTAGTGTCCTGAGATGCCATTGAACACCTCTGCGTGACACCATATTAATTGGCTGAGTAATGTAGAGTGTTTTTGGACCTTGCAATGTTAAAAAAAAAACCCCAATATAAAAAATATAATATTTGATAAATAATACAATTTAAAATCATATATAATATTTATAATTCACGAAAACAATTATTCTTTTATATATATATATATATATATATATAACAGGGTCAGAAGGAAACACCGTAATAACACCATTAATACAGTTGAAAAGATATACATGACACGAAACCACCAGCAAGAAGGGAAAAAAATTAATAATGTACGGTTGCCTAAATTAATTTAACTTGGAGGAAGAGTGTAGAAATTTTAACGAAAGAGACAAGATAGTTGACTGATACTGTGGAAAGACCTTGGGATCAATCACATCAACCTCGGAGAAAGTCACCTAACCCCTATCATGAACTTCCTTGCGTCCATGTTAGCCACTCGTACGCTAGCCTTCGGTGTTTGTTCTTGCCGTTGGAGAAGAGATCATTTCTCCCCAGGTTTTTTTTTTATAATTTTATTTTTAGTATGATGATTTTAAAAATAAATAAATACTATTTTAATAAATTTCTGAAGAAAAAAAAAACCATGCTTTATTGCTTACAGTAATGTTTATGATTAGAATTAACATCTCTCCCACCCTAATAATTAATTACTCACCGGCCCGTGTTAACTTTTCCTACCAACCAGCCTCTTGCTAGCTTGCGCCAGTGTGCTCACCTTACCGCTCCTTTTACATGTTCTTGCCATCTTTCTTTCTTTTCGAGAGATATCACGCATTTTATAATTTTCTTCTTTTTTTCCAGTCTCTATGCGGCGAGATAAGGTGTCTGAGCATGCAGATGGACCTTTGGGCTTCGTTTGGTAGCGCGGATGTCCACGCTGTCAAAGAGGCACTGGGATTGTTTGCACTGCAGCTAGCATGCTGCTCTCAACTTCCTCGTAGACTTTATATCATCAACTCTTTTGATATTGATTCATGATGTGGAAGAAAAATGGCACGATGAGGTTGAAAACTTGAGCTGGATTTTTGTGGTGGAGCAGCGAAAGAGAAAAGTCGCCCTGCGATTGACTTCTATATATAACAAGGTGTTCGACGCCGTCTAGACTATCATGGTCGAGCCTCCTTACGCTTGCATGAGCAGGGAAAAGAAAGAAATTCACCTCGCCTTGACAATATATATCAGTATAAACACCACTAAATCTGCATACTTCTTCTTCTTCTTCTTCCCCTCGCAGATCTAATAAATTTGGATCACGTGAATTTGTTGGTTCCCCGAACACAAGACAGTAGAAGGCTTTCGGCGGTGCAATTTCGAATATCATTATCAATATAAAGTAAAGCACTGATCAGTACTCGCTGGATAAACTTCTCACCCAACACATGCATATATGCACTAATGGTTTTTACTAAATTAATCATACCATTCAAGATTTATTAAGATGCTTTACTGAAGAAACGAGCTAGCATATACTGAATCGTCAAGTATATAAAATTATGATTTATATATACCATAGAAATCTCAAAAAAATAAAAATAAAATAAAAGGCATTGAGGGCATTAGAATGCTATCCTGAAAGAGGTGGGGGGTTGAGGACAGGGGGAGAGTGAAGGTGACAAAGGTATGGGGCCTACTGTCGCAACCGAGCACATGATCTTACGTCGGACGGCTTCCAACTACCACCCAAAAATAGAGGAGTTGGTAATGTGTGCGATGCGGACGTTTCTCACCTCTGTTGCATTATCCCCCCTAATCTTTCTACTATTTACATCCTTGCCACTCTTTCATCACAAACCTACTTTTTTTTAAGTGTCCTTTATAGTTGATCTTTTTTAACCATTAATAAAAATGATCCCACCTTGTCAGTTCTTGTACGTATTTCACATTCTCTTTGTTTATTTATTTATTTATTTATATATAAATCAAAATCTTACAAGGGAAGATCTCGATGTAGTTTAGTTGATATTTTTAAATTTTATTTTCTTGAGATCATGATATTTTTAAATCAGATGGTAAAATACAAAGTTCCCGTGAATTCTTTAACACTATCATGCATGAAAAGGATGATCTTGATAGAATTAGAGATAAAGACGTGGTTTCGGTGCATAAAAAATTATTCTAGAAATACCCAGAATATAAATATATAAAACTATATATGGAAGGATATTGTGAATATAAAGGGATTGTAGAGTTCATGTTTTGCCTAGTAGAGTAAGTAAATTGTTACCTACAAAGAAATATAAATCGCAAAGTCGAATAATTATAAAATTCTGATGTAGAATTGAGGAGGATTATCTTGCCATGCTTAGATACCGATTGATTTCATCGCTGAATCTCTTGTTAATCTCAACATTCTCCACACGAAATTGCTTGGTTTATATACCCTTGATCATCATGTGATGCGAAGATATATATATATATATATATGTTTTCCATACGAAATTAATGGTGAAGGCGATATTGTATGATAATTGAGCATTTGAGGGTCGTCGTTTTGGAAAGGAAGGCAAGGATCCAGAAGAAAACTTGGAGGGGCCCTCGGACAAGGTTGTGCATGTGATGTTGGTAGAAGTTGAACTATTTAGCAGTGAAGGGAGGGCAATTATTACACCATTGATGGTGAAAGAAGCAATGAGTTAGTAATAATAATAATAAGAAGAAGAAACTTGAGCCTTGTTGTTTAATTTTTCTTCCTAGAGTAAGAGAGGGAGAAGCCATGGATCGAGGGCTAATAAAATATCTCATGGAAGCTTCTATTGCCTCTACCTAACACCTTTGAAAATGAAAATAACAGGTTAATAGTTGAAAAGTGGCTACCTTTTCTACATGGGAATGGCCATTTTCTTTCCCTCCTTGCTCTCATTTCTTCGGGCAAGGATCTTGTTTCAAGGCAGCTACCACCACCAAATGGGTCCTCGTCTTCGTCCTAGAACTAGATTAATTTCCTTCATTTTCAGAGCTTGAGAATTTAGTGTTCATAGATCCCTTTCTTGCTTGATGTTAATTTCTTTCCAGCAATATCTTTCTATTTTTTTCCAACCACTTCTGTGCCTGGTACTGGATTAATTACTAATTAAAATTGTTAATTTATTGTTTGCTTCATAATCCAATTACTATATATTGTTTTTAATGACAGAACCTCTTGTTTTTGTGTTTATAATTGTATATTTTAAAAATATATTTTGCTTGAAAAAAAAATCAAATTATGTATTTTTATTATAAAGAATATATATATATAATGCATTTATTTCGAGAAAAGTAATTCATAAACATACAAATGACACAGAAATAAATAAAAATAATCATATATGTTTTGTATAAAACCGGTCTATTGTTTTATTAATTATCATAATTATAAAATCGTAGTGGAATTGTAAGAGTTCTCCAGGGTTTAGTTTAGCTTTTACCTGGTAATTAAAGTTTCAAGAGTTTACTTCTTGACTACAATTCTATCGTAGGTTAGTAATATATAGTAAATAAATCAAGGCATATGAAGTCTCAAGCAAAATAAACTTAATCAACCCCCCAAGTTCTTGCCCTAGTTCGATAAATGGGATTGAATTCTCAAGAAAATAGTCATAATTCTTTAACTTGATTGACAATTACGGTATAAATTATTTAATTAAACCACTAATGTATATAAACAACCCTTAATTAATAAATCCATGTAAAGACATTATTTCACGTTATCACCGCACGGTTTTTTCTTACTAGATTTAATTAATGTTTTAAACTAGAACAAAACATTAAGATTTTGACTCGTAATACAGGTGAATTCGCTCTTTAAACTATGAATTCATAATCTTTCACGAAATCGAAACGATAAACGAAAGATTCACTCTTTAATTTATATATATATATTGTATTTATAATGTTAAAATCCATCTAAAATAAATTGTGGTGGTTGAAATTGAACGTAAGCCAATCCAAAATATAAACATTGCTGGTTAGGATTTGATCTGAATTCAACCCTGCGATGCAATTAATTAGATAGTTTTAAAACCCAACTAAAACTCGATTGTTATCAGGTTATAGCTCGAAAATGTTAGCCCTAGTTAATTAAAAAGCTACATCTTACTAAAACATATTCAACAAGTTTTGTTATTAGGTTTTATCTAAATACAGGTTAACTCGGGTTTATATCGGATTAATTTTTTTTTATTTTTTCAATTCAAGCCGGTCTAAACGACAGGGTTTTATAACAGTGGTTGGATGTGTTATGGGGCTTAGATAATCAATATAAGGTTGGTAGAGAGTGGCACTGCAGACAGTTTTTAGTTTCTCCACATTTTTTATATACGCTTTTATTAGAATAGAAAAGATGGGTTACCCACCCTCCTCGTTTCTCCTCCTCTCACGGCTTATCCATTTTTTTCTACTACAGCAAATCAAACTTTTCCAAAAAAGACAATCCCAAAAAGATTCTAAAATCGACAGCAAGATAATTCACAAAAAATATTAAAAAAAAAAAAAAAATTGCTGGCATGGTAAGATCCTTGTAGATGATCTAACATTTCTCAAGTTCTTGGCAAATGGATCGACATCTTGTTCGGCAATACTCACCCCTAAAACCACAAGAGAGAGGAGGGAACACATCTTGAATTCAAATCCTTTAGAGAAATATTTTAAAAGGGGATGATATTTTTGGAGAAATAGTAAGTATATTAATTAATTAACTGTTGCTTTATGTTTACCTTCTGGCAACAACAAAAACTGAAGAATCAAGCAAAGAGAACAAATCAAATCTCAAAGGGTGGAAAAGGCTCATCAATTATAATGATCACTAACCTGCACTAATAGTATATGTGCACTATCATGCACTAATCATGAATTCATACAAATTTGAGAGTAGGAAAAGAAATGGAGGAATTAATAAAGAGATTTTCAATTTAATAGGCAATCCCTTTCTCCTTTCTCTCCATTCTTTTTCAACTACAGCATCAACATTAATTAGCCCCAAATATCTTTATTTCATCTCTAAACTTCTATAATCCAAAACACCACTTTTCATCCCCAAGAAGTCATAACCAGTCTTTGTGCTAGTGCTGCCACTGCTCCCAACAGTGCTCACAATAACATTGCAGCTGCAATCCTTGCTGTTTTGTAGCCCCAAACTGCAAGCAAAACAAAGACTTCCACTTCCTCCAGTTTTGAATGGCTGGTGATGATCAGGCTGGTTTTGGGAAGGAAGGCTAATTCCAAGTTCGAGATTCAAGTCTGGACACCTTTCTTGAACTTGGGTTTTCTCTTCTTTGCATACGAAGGCAGTTGCGCTAATTATCTTCTCTTTATTTTCCTCTTTAATTATAGAACCCAGAGACTCTTCTTCAAGTACTGAAGTAGTAGTCGTGGTGAAAGATATTGTTGTTGTGGCTTCTTGTACTGCTGGTTCGTTGAGTGGCCTATGAGTTGCGGGATCTATGCCTCTGTTCAAAAGCTTCCTTCTTATATGTGTGTTCCAGTAATTCTTTATCTCATTATCTGTTCTCCCTGGTAATCTTCCAGCTATGAGTGACCATCTACGGCAAGGATAACAAATATCATGAGCATTAAATAGTCAACTGTATACAAAAGGGTTAATCTTTTTCTATTGTTAGCTAGCTATGCTTACTTGTTTCCAAGGAGGCTATGGAGTTTGATAATGAGCTCATCTTCTGCTTCGGTGAAATTGCCACGTTTAAGGTCAGGTCTTAAATAGTTGATCCAACGAAGTCTGCAACTCTTGCCACATCTAAGAAGGCCAGCGGCTTTAGGAAGTGAGCGCCAGCAACCTTCACCGTGAGCTCTAATGTAAGCAACAAGGCGATCGTCTTCCTCCTTGGTCCACGCACCCTTGTTTGTATGGGCTTTTTCACAGCAAGGAGACCTTCCCATTTCAGTAGGATATTTTTGGAGGGTCTTTTTTTTTTTCCTTCTTTCTTCTTAGAAGGGTGTGCGGTGTTGTGGTAGGACTAGAGACGGAGGCCTCCTTTTTTCTTGTTGCTAGAACATCAAGGCCGGCCCTCGAGAAGTGATTTTATAGGCTTTTGACTCTTTTAGAGAGAAAGAGAGAGAAAGGGAAGGGGGTAGAAGTGACCCTAATTGCTTCTAGATGCGAGTTGGTGAGACGGGGTCGAGGGGGTGGCTGGTGGTATCTCTCTTGATGGTATTAGCATAAAAAAAAGGGACATTAAATATAGCTAACCTTCAGGTAGGTGTAAAGTAAGATTATATTAAATTGCAGGCAGGAGGACATGGTGTGTTCTCTGTCCCCTCCCTCTTTTTCTTTTTTATTTCATTTTTTCTTGTATTTAACTCTGGACAACTTTTGATTAATTGCTTTAGATGGCTCTCCAATCTTCCCTAGCTCACTAGACAACATGTACTAGAATTCATGCACGCCCTTATATTTATATCCCTATTGTTGTTGGAACTAACACCGATGAGGGTGGGTCTGTAGTGAGGTCCAGTTTCGTTCTTTCTTTCTTTTTATGCCCAATCACCATGCTTCCATGATTCTTAAATGCCCTTTATCCTACAACGAATCGGTTACATCTTTCTTTTTAGTTATTATCTTGACGCCTAAGGAATCCATCTCTGTTCATATGTGAGTGAACCAATGGAGCTGGAATTTGATGATCTTGATCTGGACTGTTTCAGATGCTTAACGATGAGGTTTTATAAGACTTAAATCCCATTAAAAAAAAAACCCCACTGTTTAAATGAGTAGATATTAATCTTAGGTCATTGCAATGAGATCTGGGGTCTGTTTTAGGCTTAAATGAATCAAGTTAGGTTCATGGTTTTCAGCTGAGGATCTTGCTAATTAGTAAGTTAGTTGTGATGGGTAATGGAAAAGAAATGCTCAAGTGTGCAGATGGTAGTTAGCTGTGGCTCATTATTCTATTGGTATGCATGAGAGAGAGAGAGGGGGAGGGGGGGGTTTCTAGAAGAGTTGGAGGTTGGATTCAAGGGAAGATGACGAAAGAAAAGGGAAGAATAGGGAAAAAGATAATGAGCGTGGTTGTGGTTGTATGTGGGATTTGGTTCACCTTCCACTTTTTTTCCTTTTTCCTTTTTTTTTTTTTCCAAACCTTGTGGTACAAGTTCAGGCAATAAGAAGGTTGATTCACCTTTTTGTTGTTATTATCTCTCCCCTCCGATTTGCGAATTATTTGCTACCCACCACCACACAGTCTCTCTCTCTCTCTCTCTCTCTCTCTATCTATTTCCATATATATATATATATATATCTCATCATGAAATCCAAGTGGACGGGAAGGGTGAAGGATCATGGGTAGAAGTTGCTGTCAAATGGAGTGAGAGAGGGAAGGATGTCCACTTGTGTAAATTATGAGTGTATTTCACCTACTTTTTCACCGTCTCTGACCATCTCTCGACTGGTCCGACTCTGGGCTCACTTGGATGTTGAAACTTTGTGTGATTTTATTCCCGCACAGACCTCCCCCTCTCCCCCTTCGTTTTTCACAGAACCCCACCTAAGCTTATCCACACAGCTTTCAAAAACTAACCACACAACAAAGACAAGTTGTTGCTACATTTAATAATGGCTATGCTCGAGAATTAAAGGGTGAAGGTAGTCATTGATATGCTCAACAAAAGAATTTACTCTTGCAACATCTACAATTAGATGCGTTTCTTTTCTTTTTTCTTTTTTACAATAACTAGTCTTGTTTGTTTCGGTTTTTTAGAAATCAATTTTTAATTTTTTTTGTGTTTATTTATCATTTGATTAATAAAAAATATTTTTGGGTTAAAGTAAAATTTAACTTGATTTTATTAGACGGAAAACATTTTTTAAATTATTAAAAATTCAAAAATATTTTATTATTTATTGATTATATAAAATTTGATCCTTAATATTTTGTTATGAATTTTTTTTTAGTTTGATTTAATTTAAATTTTATATCAATTTTAACCCTATTATTTTGATTATTATTTATTTTTTTAATTAATTTTTTTATTTATCAAATTTGATTCTCATTCTATTAATTGATATTCATTTTATTTTAAATAATTTATGAAATTATAATTTTTTTTAATTTTATTATCTTTTGATTTCTTTATCTTTTAGATTTGATTTTTGTTATTTTTATTTTTATTTTTTAAAAAATATATTTTATAAAATTGAATTTTTTAAGTTATTTTTCATTTTATTTTTTATAACATAGTCAATTACTAAAAAAAAATATTTTCCTCAAATTATTTTATAACACTATAATATATATAAAAAAAATAACTTTTTTAAAATTTACTTTTCATAAAAGCTATTTCAAAAAATACTTTCCACCGTACAAATAAATCACATCTACATTAATCATTCATGTCTCTGTGTTGTTTCAGTACAAATCTCATCACCTCAATCAGTTAGGTTATTGTACACTGTTGGTTGGCACAAATGTCTCTTTCCCTACTGGTTCCCACTACTATTTGTGCACACAAACAAATAACTGCCCAAAAAGAGAGAGAGAGAGATAGAAGGAAAAAAATCAATCAAATTTGTGATTTGGTACAATCGGTTTTTTTAGGACTAAGCTTAGGATTGGCAACACTCAAGAATAAGTGGTGATAGCCAGCCAAGCAAGCACGTGAATGTCATGTGCTTAGGTACTGAGCAGGCTTGTGG
>JACEGQ020000196.1:0-31261 GCA_015852605.2 Populus deltoides | reverse complement strand
ACCTTAACAGCAACACAATCGCTTGTTAATGGCCAAACCCTCATCTCCACAAGCCAGGATTTTGAGCTTGGATTCTTCACTCCAGGCAATTCAAGAAACTGGTATGTGGGGATATGGTACAAGAACATACCAAGAACTTATGTTTGGGTTGCTAACAGAGATAACCCCCTCACAAACTCCTCTGGGACCTTCAAAATCTTAAATCAAAGCATTGTTCTTTTTGATCGGGCAGAGAATCTCATATGGTCATCCAATCAAACCAATGCAAGAAACCCAGTTATGCAGTTGTTAGATTCAGGAAATCTAGTACTAAGAGATCAAGAAAGTGACAGTGGTCAGTTTTTATGGCAAAGCTTTGACTATCCAACTGATACTTTATTACCTGATATGAAGTTCGGTTGGGATCTAAACACAGGTGTAAACAGGTTCTTGCGTTCCTGGAAAAGCAGTGATGATCCTGGTACAGGTGATTTTTCTTTCAAGCTAGAGTATCATGGATTCCCTGAAGCTTTTTTATTGAAAGATCAAGAAATAAAGTATAGAAGTGGACCATGGAATGGACAAAGATTTAGTGGTGTGCCAGAAATGGAGCCTGTTGATTACATGAGCTTCAATTTTATTACCAATCAAGATGAGGTATACTATTCCTTCCACATATCGAACAAGAGTTTATATTCAAGATTGAGTGTCACTTCATCTGGGATTCTTCAAAGATTTGCCTGGGTTCCAGAGACACAACAATGGAGTCAGTTTTGGTACGCACCAAAAGATCAATGTGACTATTACAGAGAGTGTGGTCCATATGGTATATGTGACTCAAATGCTTCACCAGTTTGCAAGTGTATGAAGGGTTTTCAGCCCAAGAATATTCAAGCGTGGAATTTGAGAGATGGGTCAAGTGGGTGTGTCAGGAGGACAGATTTGAATTGCTTGAAAGATAAATTTTTGCACATGAGGAACATGAAATTGCCAGAGAGCGAAACCACATATGTAGACAGGAATACGAGTCTCAAGGATTGTGAATTGATGTGCTCAAGAAATTGTTCTTGTACTGCTTATGCTAACTCAAATATCAGCAATGGAGGCTCTGGCTGTGTGTTTTGGACTGGTGAACTCTTTGACATGAGACAATATCCAAAAGGTGGACAAGATCTCTATGTAAGATTGGCAGCTTCCGACATAGGTATGTTCATATAACTCTCTCTTTAGTTTCTACTACTTCCTTTTGTTTTACTATTATTATTCTTCTTAAAATCCTCTAATTTCTCATAAATTGCTGAGCTAGGATGTCAAATGTATATTATTTGACTAGGAATTGTTTCACATAATCAAGTTAAACCACATATGTGACATTAACATGAATTAGATTCATGGGATTTTTTTTTTAAATTTCCACTAGTTTAATAAACTAGAGAAAATATATGAATTTAGATTATCAAAGCTGGTGTACGAAAGAAATGGTGTTAGGTCAGCAACATTAAATCTGTCATGTTAGGTAATAAATGGTGGGGATGCAAGGAAACTACCATTGCATTAGTGGGTCTATGAGTTTGCACTTACCTTGTAATCCAAGTTTGGTATTGTTGCCTGTTTTTGTAGACCAAAAGGCCAAAGACATCTTGTTCAACTCCCAAGTGAACATTGACAAGAAAAAACCAAATTGTATTGTGCCAAGATTTGCGTGGAACACATTTTTTTTGTTTTAATTGCAATTAATAATCACATCGACATGGGTATGTACGAGTCCTTTTTTTTTTACTAGCCGTCCATTATTTGGTATTTTGGATCCTACCGTTAAGTGGGATCCACTTGTTTGAATAGGTCGATATCATTACTTGCCAGTTTTGATGGACCCTGGCAAAAGGAGAGGAAAAAATAAAAAAATACCTAGGCGGAATTTATTTTTCAGGAAATCACTTTTTAAATTTTTTTGTGTTTATTTGTTATTAAAAAAAATAGTCAACAGAAAATACTTTCCTGGCCAACGAAAAATACTTTTCAGTCAATGGAAACAATTTTCGGTCAACAAAAAACACTTTCCAGTTAAAGAAAAATTTAGTTTGGTTTCTGTATTTGTTTTCCGGAAAACTACTTTCCAAACTTTCTTGTGTTTGTTTGCCATTAAAAAAGTTGGTCAACGGAAAACACTTTCTAGTCAAAGGAAAATTTAGCTTGGTTTTGGAAAAGTGTTTTCCCTGAAAAATTTAGGCGGAAAACACTTTCTGGAAGTTGTGAAAAATTTAGAAATGTTATTATTTGCTGATTATATCAAATTTGATCCTCAAACTTTTGATTGTTATATATAATTTGTTTTGAATATTTATTTTTCAATTCCATCTCTTAAAATTTAATTTTTATATTAATTTTGGTCTTTATTTTTATAATTGCTATTTGCTTTTTCTTATCATTTTTTTATTGAAATTTTTTATCTATCAAATTTGGTCCTCATTCTTTTGATTGTTACTTATTTTATTTGAAATAATTTATGAAATATTAATTATTATTATTTTAATTTCTTCACCTTTTATTTTTTTTTAATTTTTTAGATTTGATCTCTATTATTTTGATTATTATTTATTTTATTTGACATAATTTATGAAATTATATTTTTTTTCAATTTCATTCTCATTCAACTTTTTAATTTGTAAGATTTGTTCCTTATTATTTTAATAAACTTGAGAAAAATAAAACATTAATCAGTTATTTTCCAACTTTTATTTTCCATGACATAACCAAACACTCGGAAAGTGTTTTCCAACTTATTTTCCATTACACTACCAAACATCGGAAAATACTTTCCTGGAATTCACTTTCCGAAAGAAAACTACTTTCCAGCAAACAAACGGGGCTTAGAATCCTAGAAAAAGAATTAAGGATGTTTAATTTTTGATATTAATATATCTAAATTATAAAAAAATACCTAAGTTTTAGTCCATGGAAGCTGGCTCGACACTGTTGAAACCGAAACCAGAAAGTTTGCTAACAAAGTGTCTATAGTGGCTAGCCACCATCTGTTATTAGAGCATGGTTAGGATATGGGTGTAGCATAAATTGGACGACGATGGAGTTGGCTGTGATAGTTAAGTTTTTGTTTAATTGTAATGGTGAGAATATATAGCTGTCCCTTTTATGAAAGCTTATGTAATAATAGTTGCTTAAATAAGTGTGTTACCCCCACCTAAAAAGGCAAGTCTGTGATATGAAAACGAAATAATTTTTTAAAGCATATTTATAAGATGCAACCTACTCGTGAATTGATATGTTAAGTTTTGATTGTTTTTTATAAAAAAAACAATAATATTTGAAATGATGTTATTTTAGTAAAAAAACATGTTTTTCTACTAAGATAACGTCCAAGTGTGATAATGATTATTTTTAAAGTATTTTTTACTTGAAAATATATTAAAATGATATTTTTTAAAAATTATTTTTACATCAATATATTAAAATGATTTATATATATTAAAAAAAAATTTTTAAAAAAAACACGGTTTAACTGCTTAGCTAAAACAAGATATCTCTTGCTCATTCAAACGTTGAGTTTGGAGTTTGGTATTATCGAGTTGATGTGACAAGCTGAGCTATTCTTAGGACATATTATGGTCAAGGGGGCCCCATTTGATCGGTTTAATAAATCCCAACGCTCAAAGCCGGGCATTATTGACTTGGGAGGTTCATACTGAGCCAGGCTTGATAGTCCTTTGCATTGCCTTGCTTTTCAAACTTGAGATTAATGTTAAATACTTTAGGTGGGGATAATTATTGATTTCGACCCCACAAGCTGTTTTTCCTTTCCATAACGTCAGCCTTGTAACCTTTGTAGATGCTTAGAGCTGACAGCTACATATGAATTGAAGGGAAGAATATAATATCTCAGTTGTTTAGGCAATTTGTGTTCCTGGATTTAGTTGAGTTAGGTTGATGTCCAGCAACATTTCAGGCTTACCTGGCTAGTATAATTTGGAAAATGTTGTTGTCCAAACGTATATTCTGTTCAATTGTGATCCCATCTTGCTCATTTGCTAGGAAATTGCATGCTCATAGTCAAAACAGTGAATTGTTTAGGATCTCAGAGTAACCCCATGTAAATTTGGCCCTTGCATTGCTGTGTTGTGAGGAACTTCTTTGATATATGGCCTTAAATGACCTTAAAGTGAACTGTATATGGCTAGCAGAAATCACGGCTACAATGAAGCTTTTTCCCACTGTGGAAGAAAGCAACAGCAGAAAAGCAAGTAGGTGACCCACGAAGGAGTCTTGTTACCACTCTCTCATGCCCCTGAATTGTAAAAAATTACTACTTGTTAGTCAGTGTCAGGTCAAGTGTTCACATTTCTAACATGGTCTTAACTACGTTGGCGAGAATTTAAGGGTGTGGATGGATTTAGAGAATGTTAAAGTGAGTATCATACGCCTCAGAGGATCTTCAAGTCAAGGCCACGAGCACCCTTGACATTATTTTGTGGAACTTGTCTAGGTTAAAACATAAACTTGGACTTACTAATTTGTTGTTTTCAGGTGATGGAGGCAGTGCTGGCACTATCATTATTGGCATTGCTGTTGGCATTGGCATTTTGATATTAGCACTGAGTGGCTTTTCGATATGGAAGAGGAAGAGATTGCTGAGTGTATGTAATGGAAATACACCACAGAAAGGTGACATGAAATTAATTTCAGTAAGGAAAAGCTTTGCATATCTACATAACTGTAATAAATTTATCCCTCTTGCATTTGTCTTCCTATGTCCAAAACCAGGTCCTCAAGATAGAAGCCAAGATTTCTTGCTAAATGGGGTGGTTACAAGTAAGAAAGACTACACAGGTGAAAGAAGCACAGATGAATTAGAACTGCCACTGTTTGATTTTAGCACAATAGCAACTGCTACCAACAATTTCGCTGATGAAAATAAACTAGGAGAAGGTGGTTTTGGTCGTGTTCACAAGGTAAATTCTTCGTAATGATACCATAACGCAGGAAAAAAAAAAAAAAAAACAAATTTCAGTAGCTTTAATGCAGACCAATCATGTGATCCTGACAGAAAGTATGTGTGACAATGCCAGGGTAGGCTAGTAGAAGGCCAAGAAGTAGCGGTGAAGAGGCTATCGAAGAATTCTGTTCAGGGAACAGAAGAATTCAAGAATGAGGTAAGGTTAATTGCAAGGGTTCAACACAGAAATCTTGTTCGATTGCTTGGCTGCTGCGTTGAGAAGGACGAGAAGATACTTATTTATGAGTTCATGGAAAACAGAAGCCTCGATTTTGTTCTTTTCAGTTAGTCCCTTCTAGCCTTTGGTGTTTCTGTGCATCTCATAGATAGGATTTGAATTCAAGCAACTTAATTTGGTAAGCATATTGTTACAGACAAGGCAAAAAGCTCTTTACTCAACTGGCAAAGGCGCTACAACATAATTTGTGGGATTGCTAGAGGACTTTTGTACCTGCATCAAGATTCCAGATTTAGAATTATCCACAGGGATCTCAAAGCAAGCAACATTCTACTTGATCATGAATGGACTCCAAAAATATCAGACTTTGGCATGGCTAGAATATTTGGTGGAGATCAAATACAAGCAAACACCGTGAGAGTAGTGGGAACATAGTAAGTACCTAAATACATTTCTTTAACTCATTTCAAGGCCGCAAACCTCGCTTTCCTCTTTTAGCTGACTGCTGTATTGGTTAATGTAGTGGTTATATGTCTCCTGAATATGCAATGGATGGACTATTCTCAGCAAAATCTGACGTTTTCAGTTTCGGTGTTTTGGTTTTGGAGATAGTATGTGGGGAAAAGAACAGGGGTTTTATCATTCATTCAGTGAACTTAACCTTCTTGGACATGTAAGTATCATAAGGCGCAATTTATATGGTATTCAGTTTTCTTTGAAAATGAGTAATTATTTATCAACGAAAAACTGAACTGGCAACATTGCAGGTGTGGAGGCAGTGGAAAGATGGGAAGGGATTGGAAGTGTTAGACACATCAGTTGGCAATTCATATAGCCCTTGTGAAGTTTTGAGATGCATACAAGTAGGCCTCTTATGTGTCCAAGAGAAAGCAGAAGATAGACCAACAATGTCTTCTGCAGTGTTGATGTTGAGCAGTGAAACCGCAACAATGCCCCAGCCTAGAACCCCCTGGATATTGCCTTGAAGGAGTCCTTTGAAACTGATTCATCTTCAAGCAAACAAGATGAATCATTCTCTGTAAACCATGTTACAGTTACAGTGCTAGATGCTAGGTAAAAGAAATTGCAGACCTCTTCTAGCATATATGTATAATCATAGATTTTGGTATACCTCACTAGCTGTTGTGATTTACAGTTTTTGTGTATCAATGCATCTTCTTTCGATAACTAGTTTGGGATATCCATTTTTAATTTATAGTTCACACAAGCTATAAGCTACCTTTGAAAGATTTTTTGTCACAAGTGTATATATAAATTGAAACACAGACATGAAGTTATGAAATGCTATAATTTTCCTGCCATGACATGTAAATCAATAATACAATATGCTTCATAAGTGCTGTGATTCACAGTTTTTTGATTATTAACCATAGGCCCAAGATGCTAAATTACAATAAAACACTCTCCAATTTAACACAAACTATCGAATAATAAAAAAGAATCAACAACTTGTTACAAAATATTAGATTGGCTGAATGATCAAGAAAGAATCAAAAGCTCCTAATCTTGGCAGGACAAAAGAAGAAATTAAGGGCAACAATTATACCTTTTCATTTACATAAGCGGTGTTATCTTCAGTGCTTAATTTCTCAGCTTCTTCTTCAAAATTACATGGCTTTGCCTGCACTTCATCATTATCCGGCATACTTTCATGCCACCATTGATTTATCTCCTTCATGCTATCCTCTTCTTCAGCCACTGTTATTCGCCATAAATTCCAAAACCCAACAGTTATAATCATCTTAAAGAACCACAAAATTATCTCTGGAAATATCACATCAGAATGGAAGGACTCAATGGGTGTTTTGGCGCCAATTTGATAACAGTAGGTAATTCAGTTAGGTAAGGTGGGCGTACGAGGGAGGTTTGAGAATTAATGGGCTTTCATGGTCTTACATGATATGCAACGGAAAAGTTAAGTGAAAAGTGATTCCTTCTCTTTTTGTTAATGGGCTTTCTTAGGCACTTCAAAATTTCTCAAAAAACTAATATCACAAATAAAAGAAAAATTATATGATTTTCAAGTTATAATTACAACTAAATATGTGACTCTTGATCCGTCATAAGTTAGATAAAAAAAATAATGTTCCATCAACACAATAACGTTTTAAAAATGAAAAAAAAAAAAAAAAACTAACGTAAGATGAAAAAACAAATAAAGTAAAAAATAATATCAAACTCATACTAATCTATTATAATTATGAACAATTGATTTGATCAAAAAATAAAAAATTTAAAAATCTTGAAATTTAATTTTTAACTAATTAAATGTTGAAGAATAAAATTAAAAAATAATAATTAAAATTATAAAAAATAAAAAAATTATAAACCAAAAACAATAAATAACCCATTTAGATTTTGTTAATAATTACAACTATAGTAGAGAGATAGATATAAGAATGAGAGAAAAAACACATACATGTTATCCATTAAAAATAATAAAAATATCTCTTCTCTTTAAAATTATATTTTTAATTATATTTTTCTTCCCATATATATAATGTATATTTATTTTGTAAGTATGGAGTGATAATAGCCTTATCGCTATAATTTTTTAAATAAGTTTTTTTTAATGATCAAATTTCTAAGAAGAAACCAAAAGAAATAAAGCTTATATTGCAAACTGGATTCAATAACATGCTATGGAAAAAGTGGGAATACTTTGATGTGTTATAATTTTTTGTTTGGGATCAAAATCATATCACGGGCCTAGAGTCCTTTATCACCCATGTAAGTAAAGCCTTTAAGCTAGCAGTCCAAGCTGCTGGGTTTGGTAAGAGTTTCTGTTCCCCGTCTTTTTGATATTCTCTGTCATTTCAAGAATGTCATGCCACAGGGTTGAAGCTAAACCTTCCATCAACAAGAAGCTGTTTCAAACTTGTGAGTATTTTCCTGTACTCTTGCCTATATCTTTGCAAGATTCTATGTTGTTTGTTGCTGCCTTTTCAACTTCCTCTAGAAGTTCTGAAAGAACTTTCGTTTTATTTTTTCATTGATAATGAACATGGTTCTCGGATGCTACAGATGTTCCTATTTTTCCATTATGATTTTTTTGACTTGATCATGCATGTAGTGGTGGTGAAGGAAAAATACCCTGAAAATGAATGAAGCCCAGAAAAGGTTCTTGCTGGTTTTGGCTTTTGTTTTGATTGTTTCTAGCATTATTCTTCCTTTTGTCTTCCTCATTTGTATTTCTCTGTGTCTGTCCCTCATCATCATATATTAATTGCCATTTATCTTGGACTTTGTGAGTCATATGGATGCCTAGATACAACCTGCATCTCACTCTTGGGTCATGATCAGAATTAGAAGTTGATGAAACCAGACAAGACAAAAAGAAAGTATATAGTAGTAATAGTAGTTAAACGTTCTCCTTGGTGTCTGAATATTCCATGATAAAATTGGTTCGAGATTCCCAATTGTCCAATAGTTTTGCTTCCTTCCTTATTCATGGGAAGGGGTTAGAGAACCCATAATTGTCTGGTGTTGAGTTGAACTTTGTATTTAGTAATCAGGTTTTGAAAGTAGCCAGGTTTAGCAGTCCTCTTAAATAACATCTAGAGTTCATTATTCTGTCTTGAATGAAAATTGATTGAGGGGGCAAGTATTTTATTGAGTTATCCACTACACTTGGCTTGCACCGACGACCTAAGAAATACAAATGCAAATGATGAACTTTCAGTTGTTGCCACTAGGATCATCCATGGAGGTCTTTCTTTTGCTATTCTTTTGCTTAGCTTTCACTACTTTTAACTTCAAGACCTCAACTGCCACTGACTTCTTAACTGTCAACCAGATTCTCAGAGACAATAGCAGTGAAGCTCTTGTTTCGACAAACAGCACATTTGCTTTTGGCTTCTTTAGTCCCTGGAATTCTACGAACCGTTATCTGGGAATATGGTTCAACAATGTTCCTGATCAAACAGTTGTTTGGGTGGCCAACAGGGACTCCCCTCTCACTGATTTATCTGGGGCAGTCACCATAGTAGCAAACGGAAGCATTGTCATTTCTCAGAACTCAATGAAGAACATTGTCTTGTCTTCCAATCCATCCACAACCTCAAACAATCCAATCTTACAGCTCCTGAGCACAGGAAATCTTGTTGTCAAAGAGATTGGCAGTGATGATATTTCAAACAACTATATCTGGCAGAGCTTTGATTATCCATGTGATACTTTGATACCAGGCATGAAGCTAGGATGGGACCTAACAACTGGCCAGAATTGGTTCTTGACTTCGTGGAAAAGTCTTCAAGATCCATCTGCAGGACTTTATACCTATAAATTGGATATCAAGGGGCTTCCACAGGTACATCTTTGCAGAGGATCAGATATAGTATATCAAGCGGCCATGGATGGTGTCATGTGGGATGGTCTCAGGTTGGGAGGGGGTCTTCAAATGAAAGGTTTCCAGATATTCAAGTCTATATTCATCTATAACTCAAATTACATATACTTTAGCTTTGACAACAACGATAATAATATGATATCACGGTTCCTTGTTGACAGTTCTGGCGTGCTTAATTACTTCACATGGAACCAAAAATCCAATGGAGTGGTTTCTAATGTTCTCTTTGCAGAAAGATCTTGTGATGCATATTCAAGATGTGGTCCAAATGGTATTTGTAATGGAAAACCAGGTGCCCATTTGCCATTGCCCAACTGGGTTTGTGCCAAAGGTGACAGAGGAATGGTATTCAATGGATTGGTCCAGCGGATGTGTGCCAAGAAAACCACTGAATTGTAGCACAAATGAGGGATTTATGAGGTTTCCAAACTTGAAGTTGCCAGATAATTCATATGCTATGCAGTCTATTACAACTAATCAGGAGAACTGTGCAGATGCTTGTCTGAGGAACTGCTCATGCGTTGGTTATGCCACAACTGAACTTATTGATTGCGTGATGTGGTTTGGGGACTTGTTGGATGTTAGTGAATTCAATGACGGAGGGGATGAACTGTATGTTCGGATGGCTGCTTCTGAACTTGGTATGTTCTTGTTCTTAACACAAAGCAGACTTTGCATAAACTTTGTATTCACTCATGCAAGCTTTAGATACTAAAATCACAAAGTAAGATACAACATTCTTTCTTTATGCATGCTTTGGTACTAAAATCACAATGTAAGATATAGCATTCTTTCTTTATGCATGCTTTGGTACTAAAATTACAATGTAAGATATAGCATTCTTTCTTTATGCATGCTTTGTTACTTTTATTTCGTTTCCTTGCTGGTTCTAGTGGGTGTATGCTCCATAATTTAAAATGGGCAAAAGAAAATTTATTAAAATTTGTTTTTGGGTTCACATAGATCAACTTTGATGATTTATTCCCTTTTTTTCTGAACACAGGCATTAAACTTACCATCCTGAAATTTTAGTATTTATAGGTCACTTTGCTCTGAGACGGTACAAATTAGTTGTAGTCGGTGTATTTTTAACGTGCCTTCCCAGTTTGGGAAGACAACCTCTCATGTGAACCACGATATGAAAGCTTTCGGGCTCCACAAACTAGGTCCTCTTTGAATGCGAAAGAATGAGAACTACAGGTACACTAGAGAGCTGGTCCTCTGTTTATAGGAACAAGACCTTAAACTAAGATTGTACAAGATAGTCTCTGCAATGACTAAGTGGTTTAGTCAGTTAGAAGCACAAATTTATTTCAAAAACAAATTGATGATTCTTATTTTTACTTGTGGATGCATCTAGAAAGCAGTGCAATGGACAAAGTAACACTGATCATATTCTGGGCCTCAACAATTTTAGCGGTTCTTCTGTTGGTTTTAGTTGCCTTGTGCGTTTATGGAAGAGGAAGTCTGGCAGAAAGATAGGTAAATATTCAACTACTTCTGTGTTAGATAAACATTTTTTTCTCATCTTAGTTGCATTTTGTTATCAGATGAATGACTAGTTTAACAGAAACTAGACATAATAAGAAAATGATTTGTGATGATTAACAGGTCTTTAATTTTGTTGCTTCGATGTTCCAACTGCCTTAGTTAATCTAGTTTTTTTTTTTTCTATCCATAATACATGCTTGATTTGCACTGTTATGTGTGGAATAACTTTTATTTTTTTTTAACCGTACAAAGAAAAAGAAGTCACGGATAAATCAACCTTCTTAGAGATCATAGGAGATCAATTTGATTTTGAAGGTGAACTCCTATGATTGTTTAAAGTTCTGTAGTAGAATTTTGATGAAACTAGTTGTAAGCTCTCGTATTGCAAGAAAATCTAATTTCTCCATCTTTTCCAATAATCCCTTTGCTTGCTTCATGACAGGCCAATCTGTAGAAGAGGCATGCCATGATGATAAACCTGGCCTTGAAGACCTAGAGCTACCATTATTTGATCGGAGTAATATTGGTAGCTGCGACAAATGACTTTGCATTTGCTAATAAGGTTGGAGAAGGTGGTTTCGGCCCTGCTTAAAGGTTATTTTCTGCACTATTTAACCCTGCTTTGGTATGATCAACACCGAAGTGGAATGGATCCTTTTGGTGAGACTTGAACCAAAAACCTGCTTGATCCCTGCTCACGCCTCTTTCCCATTTGAGCTAAAACCTGATGGACCTCGATCATGTCAATTTAATCATAGTAAATGAATGCCTAATTGTGTATCCTAAAGAATCTGCTGATAGCTAGCATTGTTTATATATATATATATACAGGGCAAGCTCTCTACTGGTCAAGAAATAGCAGTAAAGGTACTCTCCAAAGATTCAGGACAAGGCCCTAAAGAATTCAAGAATGAAGTTATCTTGATTGCTAAGCTTCAGCACCGAAATCTTGTTAGGCTCTTGGGATGTTATATTCACGCAGAAGAACAGATGTTGGTCTACGAGTACATGTCCAAAAGAAGTTTGGACTTGTATATTTTTGGCAAGTCTCTTCCATCATTTTTAATTATTTAACGTTGTCCAAAATCAGGCTTTTAACTATATGCTTTACCAGCAGACTCACAGGAAGGTGCATCCCTTGATTGGCAGAAACGCTTTAACATAGTAGTAGGCATTGCTAGAGGACTTCTTTATCTTCAGAGATTCAAGGTTGAGAATCATTCATAGGGATCTAAAAGCTAGCAACATTCTGTTAGACAGTGATTTGAATCCAAAAATATCAGATTTTGGCTTGGCAAGAATGTTTGAGGTGATCAAACTGAAGCAAAAACGTGCCGGGTTATGGGAACTTAGTATGTCTCTCACTCTATGTATTTATGTATATCTATCTACCTGTACTTGGCACTTCGCTGTTAAAATATTTCTTTGTTGATTAAATGCAGTGGCTATATGTCCCCGAGTATGCAATAGATGGACAATTTCAGTCAAATCTGATGTCTTCAGCTTTGGTGTCTTGTTCCTAGAAATAGTGAGTGGAAAGAGGAACAGAGAATTCTATCATCCTGATCATGACTTCAACCTTCTAGGACATGTGAGTATTTCCTTACGAAACCAATTGATGGGTTGGTATATTTATGCGAGTGTTTGTATGTACACATGTTCCTTTGCATGCAAGTGTAAGTTAATTCCAAAGGAACTTAAAATTTGGTGTAGGCATGGATATTATGGAATGATGAACGGGCTATTGAGCTGCTAATGGATCCTTTTATGGAGAATCTGATTAACACATCTGAAGTATTGAAATGTATTCAAGTTGGCCTCTTGTGTGTGCAACAGTGCTCTGGAAGATAGGCCAACAATGTCGTCTGTTGTTCTGATGTTGATTGTGAGAATCCTTTGCTGCCTCAGCCTAGAAAAACCTGGATATTATACAGATAGGTGTCTTCTATCGAATATGGAAAGCTATTTTCTGGAAATGACTTGAGTATGACAACATTAATGGGTCGATAGGAGAAGTCTTTCTTTCTCTGGATGTTGCCATTCTAAAGAATCTGTTGAGTCTGAGTGACTTTTTTCTTTTTACACCTGAATCTGAAGATTCTGAACGTGAGAGTGTTCCCGGAGGGTAATAGAGTTACTGCAAAAAGCCTCTATACCTGTTGAAGAGATGGCTCATCTCGACATCAAAGTTCAGGGCATCCCTGATGACTGGAAGATTATAAATCCCATTGCGGCAATTTCCTTATCCAAATGTGTATTACTATATCATGTCTGCTATATATTTTGACATTAGTTCTGATTTGTTGGATATATATTTAAACTGTGGTTCTTAGTTGATGTTAAGAAGATTTTATCCCTTTGTTTAACTGTATTCTTTCTTTTTTACCCTTTCCAACTACATATTCTCTCTTGGATGGACAATTTATTTTGTATGTCAAATATTGCCTTTTATGTGGTTTCCATTTTTATTTCTTCTGTTGCCTATGATGTCTTGGCACATCATCTACATTTGTAAGAAAGCTGGAAAGATCCTGAGGACTTGGTCCTATGCTTGTGCAATGGACTCTTTGATTTTCAAAGATCATTTTACCATCTTTAGGGTCTTTATAGAGGACTCTATGCTTGCACAACAAAGGCAAGTTGTGATATAGAATAAGAAAGACACGTTTATTTGCCAGAAATGATGTCAAGAACACATCACTCCTGCATTATACACTTTGCTACTTGAAGAAAGACCATTCAAAGTTCAACCTAAAAAAAGACTAACAAAAAGAAAGGAAAGGGTCTTGTTGCCAAAAAAGCAAGAATATATCTCAATATTACATGAATCAATAGCCTGTAGAAAAATTAAGGTGTTATTGTTTTTCACAGATTTTCCTGAAACCGATGTTTCTATGCTTGTAACTTTTCAGGTGCCTTCCTTGCAACAATGTTGAATAAATATTGACAGCAAAAGAGCTGCCTCAAGGAATATGTTAAGAGTTTAGGATTATAGTAGAGAGTCTGCGAAGAGGTTAAATAAAAACATTAAAAAACAACAGTTGAGCGTTTCAACCATTGTAGTTTAATACGTTAGTAGATGAAAAATCTAGAGATTAACACTCCTATGAACAAACTGCTGATTTTGAGGTCTACAAGGATAACATGTTCTAGTTTTTGTCACGAGAAGGTCCCTTTCACACATTTCTTTCATCAGGAAAACAAAGTGTCCCTTTCTAACATTTTCTGGGAAATGTTTGGTTGTTTGTTAGCTCTTTGCCAGTTTTCTTCATTTAGGTTTCTAGATTACTAGTTTCAAAAACATCATGGTTGAACTATTGTAACTGAGATTATCCATGATGGTCTTCGTTTCCATTTTCCTCTGTTACGCATTTTTATCCCTCTGAGATCCTCGATCGCCATAGACACTTTATCACCAAACCAGATTCTTAGAGACAATGGTCAAACTCTTGTTTCCATCGGCGAAAGCTTTGAGTTAGGCTTCTTAGCCCCTGACTTCCACTCACCGCTTTATCGGAATATGGTTCAAGGATGTTTCTCCACAAACAGTTGTTTGCTGCCAACAAAGACAGCCCACTTTCAGATTCTTCTGGTGTCCTCAGAATCACTGCCACAGGAAACGTACTCATATTCAACAAACCGATCAGCTGACCCCATCTGGTCATCAAATTTATCCATGACCTCATATAATCCAGTCTTGCAGCTCCTAGACAGTGGAAACCTTTGTGGTAAAAGATAGCAGAAGTGGTACGTATCTGTGGCAGAGCTTTGACCATCCATCTGATACCATAATACCAGGCATGAAGCTGGGATTGAACCTACAAACTAACTCAGAACTGGTACATGACTTCATGGAAGAGTCTCAAGATCCTTCCAGTGGAGATTTCACTTATAGTGTAGACGTCCAAGGACTTGCACAGCTATTTCTTCGTAGAGGATCAGATATAGTATATCGAAGCGGCCCATGGGATGGTATCAGGTTTGGTGGAGGTCCTCCATTGCAAGAGAATCCAGTTTTCAAACCTATTTTTGTCTATAATTCTAGCTTCATTTAATATGCTTTTGAAAACAATGAGAATGCTAATTTCACGGTTTGTGTTAAATCAATCTGGCTTGATTGAACATTTAACATGGAATCAAAGGCGTGTGAGTGGTTGTTATATTTACATTTCCAACTGATCAATGTGATGGATATGAACAATGTGGTCCTAATGGCTTTTGCAATCTAGTTAACTCACTTCGCTGCAAATGCCCAGCAGGGTCATACCAAAAGTACCACAAGACTGGGATAACATGGATTGCTCAAGTGGTTGTGTCAGGAGAACACCATTCAATTGTAGTTATGATGAGGGGTTTAGAGGTTTTCGAGGGTGAAGCTGCTGCATACTTATCCAACCCTTGAATAATATGACAGCCAAGACTCTTTTCGAGTGCGAGGCGGCTTGCTTGAGGAACTGTTCTTGCACAGCCTACGCTAAGACAGCAGTTAGTGGCTGCGTATTTTGGTTCGAGACTTGATTGATAAGAGAGAGAATAGTGAAGGCGGGCAGGACTTATTTGTAAGGATGTCCGCTGCCGATCTTGGTAAGAGTTTATTATGATTCTAACTTTGTTCTAATACTTGTAATCCCATGCAAGCAAATTGATTGTGATTGTAATTGTAATTTTTCCCGCATGCGGCGCATGCTAACAGGCACAAACAGTGATAAAACAACAGCAGTGATCATCTCTAGTATTAGCAGCATCAAGTGTCCTTCTGCTGGTTGCAGTCATCAGTTATATTATTTGGAAGAGGACTTAAGAGAAGGAAAGGTAAGGTTTTAAATTTCCAGTTCCCTACTACTTAGTTCCCCCACCTGGTTTGACCAAAATATTCAGCTGGACAAGGTAGTGGCAGTTCATGTAGTAACTTTTAGGTTGTTGGAACTTTTTTTCATGCAGAGTCATATTATCCTGAGAGTATTTTTTCCTTATTCTGGTTTTTTTCTTTTGTTCTTCTTAAACAAGAACTAAATGGTAATCAATGATCAAAGAGATAACAAACTTCCTGTCAAGGATATTATTATTCTTCTGAAGGAAATAAAAAGAAAATGGTTCATGTCATTTTCATGTTCTCTTTTCGCTTACCCTAAGCCATGGCTTCCTTACTGAAAATGGTATAGATATTTTATTACGAATGAGCTTTTCTTGACAAGTCATGGTATTTTATATTTCTTTTACGCTTGTTATTCTCCATTTTATCATATACTACCGAGAAATTACATCATTATTATTTCCATAAACAGTGTTCAAATGTGTTACTGTTCCATTCTCAGATTTTTAATAATAAAATTTTTTATAATGTCCTTCGAACTTTCCTGTAATTGAATTACTAGGTTGCATTTGGTTAGTAACTCAATACAAAAAAGAATATATACAAAAAGGGACTAAAATATGTTTGGTAAGAAATATGTCTGTGTTTTGTATCTACTGTCTTAAGACATAAATAATTATGTTTCGAATAGTTTTGAAGTTAATTTTGTAATTTCAAAACAAAACAAATGGGTATAAAAATATGTCCGCTTTGTATCTATTATTTTAAGACAATAATCAATCAAATGTTACCTTAGAAGAGAATACCTTTTCGGCCTAGAAATAGTTTAAATCAATAACCCTCTGCCATATAGCTAAGGTTAATTCTAACGCAACAATATTGTTTAGCATGTATTCAAACATGATTTTTTTTGTTGCCTTTCTCTCATGTAGATCCTTGTGGATTTGATAGTCTTCTCTGATTTGGCAGATGAATCACAAAAAAACGTTTTCAAGATGAGAATCCTAAAGCTGATGAGGAAGACATAGATCAGCTGCCTTTATATGACTTGGATACCATTGTACTGCACTGATAGCTTCTCTTCCAAACAAGATTGAGAAGGCGGTTTTGGTGTTGTTTACAAGGTGGTTTTCCTGTACATATGCAGAACTGTAAAAAAAAAAGAGAAGTACTGCTCTTTTATGTTTCCTTCCTATCCTTGTAGACTCCTTACCTCATTTATCTATTAGTTGATATCAAATCCTGATGTGCTACAGGGTGCGCTTTCCAACAGGACAAGCAATTGCAGTGAAAAAGGCTCTCTAAAGATTCAAGACAAGGGCTCAATGAGTTCAAGAATGAAGTCATCTTTATCTCAAAACTTCAGCACAGGAATCTTGTTCGGCTCTTAGGATGTCGTGTTCACAGAGAAGAGAGGATGTTGGTAGACGAATACATGTCCAAGAGAGGCTTGGACTTGTATCTTACAGTTTAGTGACACTCAAACATTAGAGCTTTGAATTATCCCAAAATGTCTTAGATTTTTCTAACGTGGTGCTAATTGAACCAGATCAAACAAGAGGTGCTTCACTTGATTGGCAGAAACGATTCAATATTATAGTAGGGATTGCTCGAGGGCTTCTTTATCTGCAACGAGATTCGAGTTTAAGAATCATTCACAGGGACCTTAAAGCCAGCAACATTCTCCTAGATGATGAAATAGAATCCCAAAATACAGACTTTGTTTGGCAAGAACATTTGGAGGTGAACAAAAAATGAAGAAAGTACAAAAGGGTCGTTGGAACTTAGTATGCATAACAAAACCTGCTCTTCTTGCTGAAACCATGCATACTTGTTTCCCCATAACAATATACTTTGTGTTTTCATGCAGTGGCTACATGCCTCCAGAATATGCAATAGATGGGCTCTCTCCTCCCGTGAAATCTGATGTCTTTAGCTACGGAGTATTGATATTGGAGATAGGGAGTGGAAAGAAGAACAGAGGATTTTACCATCCTGAGCATGACCTCAAGCTTTTAGGACATGTGAGTTAAGAGCTAAAACTACATTTTGTTTATGCTTTAAAACTGAGATTGAATCTTTCTCCAACTTCATTGAACTAAAACCCAACTTCAGGTATGGAGATTATGGAATGAAGGAAGGCCAATAGAGCTAATGGATGCTCTGATGGAGACACCAGCAGGCACATCAGAATTGTTGAGATGTATCCATGTGGGACTGTTATGCGTGCAGCAACGGCCAGAAGACAGGCCTACGATGCCTTCTGGTTGTGCATGTTGGACAGCGAGAATCCAACTCGGCACAACCTAAACAGCCAGGCTTTTACCGGAAAGGTATTTAACCGAGACAGATTCATCATCGACTGGGACGTTCAGAAACACTTACACTATGGGATGAAAGATGTCACGATTACAACAGTACAGGGAAGATAGCAAGATATAGCTTGCCCCATTGTATTCTTCCTTCTCAAAGCATTTGAATTTCTTTTTTCTTCTTTTTTCCCCATATTCTTTTATCTTCTTATTGGTTCAAGTAGAACCGGATTCCATAGTTTTACTTTTGTGTTCGGATTCCCAAAAAGCACTAGTAAGCTCCAAGCTCATGCCATGCTGTGATTACCAGCTAATTGATCAGACCACATCAAGCTTTTTTGCTGATCCAAATGTTAACTGGCACCAGGAACTTGATGATATTCCTATTCAGACGAAACTAATCGCACCAGGTTTAGTTGAAGGGGAAATAGTCTGTCAGACGAGTTTTTAACATAAAATGTGGAAATGAAGTTGTTGAACAGTGCTCATAGACTCGAGGAAGTTGACAGCTACAGCTGCAGAGTTAACAAAATTATAGTCTGCGCAGAACAATAAAAAAACATCCGTATCGATCGAACTCACACCAAGATGATTGATAATAATAAACTTGTAATTAGAAGGAACATAGTATATATTGCCTTTTCTTTTTCGTCTTCTCCTTCACTTTAACCGCAAACTTACATTATTGATGAGATAATTATTGCCATTACTTTTAATTATTTATGTTTTTATTATCAATATAATTATTGTCAAAATAAATATTATAAAATTAGTGGAAAATATCAACACACATCTTGTCGTAAAAACGAAGCACCTAAAGGCGTGTTCGTTTTCAGAAATTGATTTCCTGAAAACGACTTTATAAACTTTCATAAGTTTGTTTAACATTAAAAGAGAATCCAATAAAAACACTTCCAAACAAAGGAAAATTCAGCCCTGGCCTTTAAAAGTATTTTCCCTTTTTATTTTGGACTGAAACACTTTCCTAAAGTTGTGAAAATTTAGAAATGCCATAATATTTGGCTGAATTATATCAAATTGATCCCTCAAACTTTTAATTGCTATATATATTTTGTTTTGAATATTTTTTTCAATTTCATCCCTTAGAATTTAATTTTATTTTTATTTTGGTCCTTATTTTTATAATTGTTATTTGCTTTTTCCTTACCATTTTTAATTGAAATTTTTATCTATCAAATTTGGTCCTCATTCTTTTGATTGTTACTTATTTTATTTGAAATAATTTATGAAAATGTTAATTATTATTAATTTAATTTCTTCATCTTTCAATTTTTTTATTTTTTGGATTTGATCTTTATGATTTTGATTATTATTTATTTTATTTGAGATAATTTATGAAATTATTTTTTTCAATTTCATTCTCATTCAACTTTTAATTTGTAAGATTTATTCCTTTATTGTTTTAATAAATTTTAAAAAATAAAACATTAATGTTATTTCTCCACTTTTCATTTTCCATGACATAACCAAACATTAGTAAAAGTATTTTCCAACTTATTTTCTATTACACTACCAAGCATCGAAAAAAAATAATTCACTTTCCCTAATTCATTTTCTAATTCACTTTCCAAAAGGAAACTACTTTCCAAAGAAACAAATCCGGGCCTTAAGTGTGATGTTTTGAAAGTAAATGAATATGAAAAGGCAACAAAAAAGCTCTTGAGCATAAGCTTTAGAACTAAGGCCCCTACAAGGCTGTGGTTCCAAGTTTGACCGTCATCGGGTTTTGACTGGTTACTGGTCACGTCATTTTAAAAATTAAAACGAAGACGCTTTAGTAAAAAAAGTCAACAGAACCGTGCTTGTCTAGTCAACCTGTAGCCTCTTGCCGGTCAATCTAGGCCCGGGTCACAACGGTTTTTCCTTTTCCTATTTTTCTTAACCTCCGTCTGCCTACTCGGGGCGTACCGGTCCCGGTCGAATCCGCCGACTGGGGTTTCAAAACTATGCCTCGAGGCTTGGGGTAGGGGGGGTATATAAATGAATGCAGTATCATGGTAATTCAACAAAAAACCTGATAAATAAAAAGAAAAGAAAAGGAAAGAGGGATCTGAAAATTAAGGGGAGTGACGGGAGAAGAGAAGAAAAGGGAAAGAAGAAGAAGAGAAAGGAGAGAAGAATAAAGGAAGGAGTAAGGGAGTTAGAGGAAACAAAGTTAAAAGTGGTAAGATTTACACTTTGACGTGTGTAATGTGTTCCCTTTAGTTTCAAATCCTATTTTGTTGAATATTAGGTTTTGAAGATTATGTCTTTGGGTTTGATAGAGGAACTGATTTGAATGTTATGGTTGATTGTTATGGGTAATTAGTTATTTAGTCGATTATGGAAGATAAAGTGTAAAAGATGATTATTTTGAGTTATGATTTTGTTTGAATGGTGAATTTGTGTTAGAAATCAGGAGAGAACAGTAGGTAATCTGTGGAAGTTCTGGGCTTGAGGTGGAAGATGATGGAATCTCACTTGATCCCTCAATTTATGAAAACACAGCTAGTCCCAAACTTTGAAAATTACAGATTGGTCCTCGAGCATAATCTGAGATCTGACAGAACAAAAGATTAATTATGGCAGAATTCAGTATAGCTATGAATTTTAAACACTTTCAATTTGGTCCTCTCATTTGACAAAAAATTACAATTGGACCCTAAAATTTGGAAAAATTCCGTAATGGTCCCCGAGCATAATTAGAGATTCTGGACAGAAATGAGGATTGATTATGGGCAAAATTCCAGTAAATTCATGAATTTATGATATTTTTAATTTGGTCCTCCAACTTGACAAAATTACAATTTGACCCTTAAAATATGATAAATTCTAGATTGGTACCTAACTATAATATTAGCTTGTAGCATTGGTTTGATGAATAAATGAGGGTTATTTAGTGAATTATTATCAAGTCTTATTATTTGTTTTATTATGGATTAGATTTTGGAAAACCGCTTAATTTTAGGTTTTGGGGAAAAAATAACTAGTTTAATTCAAAAACATATAGGTTATAGAAAAAGACCCTTTAGTTAAACTGACATTAAATAGGTTGTATGTTCTTTTGAGTCAGCTTTTGAATATGTCTTTTGTTGTATTCAGGCTAATCCTAATATTCCTACCCACGATATCAATAGGATTTCTGGTATTTACTCTCTCGAAGTTCTGCTTGCTTGAGTCGCGAGTAGAGATAATTTTACATGCATGAGAAATAGTATAAAATTTGATTTGTTAATATGAATTGCTTATGCTTTTGATATAATATATATGTATATATATATATTGATTATTATCCTTATTACCATAAAGCATGATCACTTGTTGAATCAATTTGATATGAACCAATACATATTTTGAATTGACTTCAATTGATAGCCCTCATTTGATCGATGCTATGAGTCGAGGCTTGAGATATGAATATGTATGTTTGATTATGATTATGAATCTAGGGTAAGCTTAGTCGGAATACTCATAGCTAACAAGGTAGTGTAAGTATTTGTGCACACGGATCCAAATCCTGCCTACCTGGGAGTCACCAACTGAAGGCGGACCGATCATCCCATAGATGGAGCCTCATGTTCTTTACATTTTGATTTTCTACCAGCTTTATCTTATGATATTCTTGTTAGGCCTATTTGAGAAAACTTCTTATAAGAACCTGTTTAGCAATTATATATACATTTTCTTATTAATATATACCTCACGTGGGCATATTGAAAGTTATCTACTCACAGAGTTATGAACTCACCCTCTCATTATTTATCTTTTAGCTTATAGCTTGTTAACGATATTTTGTCGAACCTTGACACCGCTTTTGCTGAAATTTGTACTTTTTCTTTTTATGGCTGGGCTAGTACCCTCAACTATGAATATGTATTAACCCTGTATTAAGACAATCAAATTATATTATCGAAGTTGTTTTTGTTATTAGTGGCGGATGAACTCTTGTATTAAGCCTATGTACACGCTGAGATACATGTACGTATGTATACATAACTATGGGAGGCCAACTGCACAATACCAAACCTTACTCACCGTGTAAGAAACAAATATCACGGTACATAGGTTAACTATCAATACCCTTAGCACGAGAGCAACCAACTACCCCTCTATTAACCGAGTTTCTAACAACAAGCCTAAATAGGTAACAAGAATCATGAGTTTCTAACAACGAATACTAAATAGGTAACAAGAATCATGAACTCAAATGAACAAATAACATGGATATAAGGTTTAAGGTTTATCATCAAGATTCACAATGCAAGCATGGTCATATATGAACAAATATAAAGGATATATGGACCATGTTCAAATCAAACAAACATATGATATGTATTTGAAGAAGAAAAAATAAAATAATAATAACAATAACTATCGGCTTTTATAATTAATAACAACAATAATACTCATCATTTCACACAAACACACACACACACACACACCGCATAATAGAAATTATTCTACTCACTTAGAAAATGTAAAAATCAAATCAAACAAAACAACATCAGGTTCGACCTGACAGAGTCCAAGGTAGAACCTAAATGAATAAATAGGATATGCTAAAAAACAAAAATAGTTTGAAGAAGAATTTAAAACATTAAACATACTAAACAAGAAATGAAAAACATTATAACCCCCACGAATTGGTTAACATGGTCACCACCTTCCTTAACAAAGTCAATCGCCACAAAACCAACCCAATCGAGTTGATCAGCTTTTCCACCGGCCGAACAGTCCAAATGTAACGGAAACCTTCCCTCGCTATCAAGCTTTCCCAACCGATTGCCAACCACAACCCATGGCGAGCAGTTGGATGATCTTATATCCAATAATCGTGTCGATTACTTGATTAGAATCTTGAAAATCCTTTTGCGAACTTTATTCTGACTCGCCTAATCTCAACAACACATTTAACAACATTAAAATAGTTATATCCCAACACCAAATGGTCTAGATACATAGTATAGAACATTCTAACAAGTTTTCTATAATTGATTCCATCTAAAAAACTCAAGATCATTTTAACCCCAAATCTTGACGGCTTTAACATGCCAAAAAATTATTGTTCATAATCCAAAAATTAAAGAGTTAGGAATGATCTTACCTTGTTACCCGTCCCACAAACACCCCCAAACCAAAAGGCCTCCACACCTAGGCTTAAGGAATTGCCCAGAGAAAACTCCAAAAGTCACATTGCTTGTTTAAAACATTGCTTCTCTTTATCGTACCTGTATAACTTTTAATATTCTTTATTATTTCGTAAGAGTTCCTTTAAATACTCAAGTTATAGGCCGTTTGGGTTCATTTAACGGTGTCGAGGCCTTTGGACAGCACAACTCCAGGGTCTTACAACACTCCCTTAAAGAAATTCATCTATGAATTTAAAATTATAGAAAACTAAAACTTACCATCTAAAAGATAGATTACTTGTTGCGGCATCTCTTCCTCTAGCTTTTTAGCTCCCACGTAGCCTTTTACGTGAATGTCCACTCCTAACCACCTTAACCGAGGCAATCTCCTTGACTAGAGCCTCCTAACTGACAATCCATAATCTCTACAAGCTCAACCTCATAAGACATATCTCTCACTTCAACTGTTGAAAGCCCAAAACATGAGAGGGATTAAATGATACTTGTTCAAGAGTATAGACATGGAATACAAGATAAACTAGGTGGCAAGGCAAGTTTATATGTCATCGCATAACGCCCTAGGATCTCAAAAGGCTCGAGGGACCTAGGACTCAACTTTTCCCTTCTTCCCAAACCCGAAATGCATTTGGTTGGGGAGACCTTCGTAAACACATTCTCACTAATCACAACCTCCAAGCTACGCCTGCCTTTATTCAGATAGTTTTTTGACATACCGATTGTCAAGTCTATCCCAAATCACCCTAACCTTATCCAAGTCACCCATCAAATTTGGACCCAAAAAGCTTTTCTTACTGCTTTAAAGCATCAAACAAGATATCGACACCTCCCACCATACAAAGCCTAATAAGGAGTCATACCAATACTTCATTTGATAGATATTGTTGTAGAGCAAACCTCAATTATAGGGAAATACTTGCTCAAACTCAACCCTGAAATCCATGACGTAGCTCAACATGTGCTCTAGAATTTGAATAGTCCTCTCATGCCCATCCGCTTCGAGGTGAAAAGTCATGCTTAACTAAACCTTGTAGACCTGCTACAAGCTTCCCAAAAACTCACCCGTAACCTGATGAATCGAGGACCTTGATCGGACACAATAGATAAATACCACTTTTATGGAACCTACACTCACCGATATAGAACTCTACCCGCTTTAGCAAATCTAAAGGTAGTTTTCACTAGAGGAGTGTGGCTGACTATCGTTAATTGATCCACTAGCACCCAAACCGAGTCATATCCTCCTAACTCCGAGGCAAGCCCTAAAAAATCTATAATGATTCATTCCCCGCTGCCACTTGGGAATTGGAACCAGGGTGAAACAAATCTAAAGGGGCTCTGTGCTCACCCCTAACCCTTTCATGGGTCAAACACTAGACACAAAACCCAAGCAAACATCCCTTTATGCCATTCCAGTAACAACTTCAAATCCTTACATCTTGTTTGCACCTAGATGCATAGGATATAAGAAAGGTGATGAGCCTTAGTTATCACCATCTTCCTCGATCATCCAACGCCCTAACATATAATCTATAGCCAAACCTCAAAACACAATCATCACCAAACATAAAACCCAAAGCTTACTCAACCCCAACTCACCCCTCCGATCTATTGAACCCTCATCTTCATCCGAAATGCTTTATTTTATCTATATCATCAACAACCACATTAGTAACAACCCGATGATATTGTATGAGCGCAATCATAGTCACTCAACAATTCTACCCATCTCCTCTCTCTCAAGTTCAAATTTTTTGATGGAAATTGTATTAGAGAATTTATAGTATATGAAGATCTCACATGTCTCCCCGCCATGTAATGCCTCCAAATCTTAAGGGCAAAACACAATTACAACCATCTTCAAATCGTGGTTCAAGGTAATTATGCTCATGCTTCTTAGCTTTCTACAATGATAAATGATTAAATTATCGTGTTGCATCAAACACAACCCAAAATAACTCGTGATGCATCACAATACATGGTAAAACCACCGCATCCTCGAGGGTACCCGATAGGAGGTGGAAGTTGTCAACTTCCTTTCAACTCATGAAAGCCTGTCACACTTATCCTGATTATGGAAATTTGACACCCTTCTATATCAACTTAGTCATTAGGAGTTGCTATCCTCACAAAACCTCGGATATCCCCAGTCAAACCCAAAACCCATAATCAAGTATACGTGGTTGGTCTAGGCCATTGTCTAACTAGCTTCCACCTTGACTGTGGATCCGGCCTTTATACCCAAACTTCGACACACAATGCTGCCCTAGGAAACACCACATCGTTCAGCCAGAACTCACCATTCGAGAACCTCCCATGGAATGGAGGCTCTCTCAAAGCTTAGAAGCACTAATCTCAAATGCTAGTCGTGTATCTCTACACTCTCAAACATACAGGAAGATATCACTGGCAAAGACTTTATGACAAACCTAACGATAAACAACATGAACACCCTAATCATCCATGTCAATAAAGGGCAATTATTTGGATGGGCTAACCCAATAGATAAGGACCGCAATTCGTAATGACTATACCGGGTCCCGGGAAAACAAGTGAATATCCTTTTCCTTTATCTCAGTGTCGATGGTACCCAGATCGCAGACCGATCTAGAGAAATATTAAAGCCCCGTGAATCGATCAAAGAGATCACAATGCGAAGGGGTGGGTAATTGTTCTCACTAGTCACCTTGTTCCGTGCAAAATCATATACAAACATTTTATGGATCCATCCTTTCTCGCCATGAACAACACGCGACTCCCAAGGAGACATACTTTGCAGATGAATCCCATGTCCAACAAATTCGTGAACCAATGTCTCAACTCCTTCGACTGCATTGGTGCCATCAAAACCGGGCTTTTGTACCGGAACCAATTCAACATCAAACTCAATCCTCCTTTTCGAGGTAACAGAGATCTCTCATGAAAACATCCACAAACCTTGAATCATCTGAATCTGAGGGGCTAAAAATTTAAACCCAACCGAAATATCAAAAAAAAAGAAAAGTATTGAAAGCTCTTGGCGTACAAATGATGAGAGATAAACCATCAATGCTCCAAAACATGGAATGCTTTTCAACCTAACCATCGATCCAAGTCTCCACAATAGCCTCTGTCAAACAGACTGAATACAGGCATTTCTTCTCAAAAATAATTATAAAGTGAGTTTCAGAGTGCATTACTGTTAAATGGAAAGAGATGGGGGTGGAACACATTACAAAACAAGTAGAGATAAAAGAATGGGATTTGTCTCAATATCAAAAAGAGTTCCTTAACTTTAAAATAATAGAAAAGAAAAATTACCTAATACAAGCTATGTTGAATGAGCATCTTGCAGTGAGGGCAACACTCCGAGCCTACCTTTGACCCGCTTGAACAAACCCCTATCCCACTGCTCCACGACCCGGTGGCGACCACCAAAACCTCAACCTCTAAGGACATTGGGTCTGGTATTCTACTGGTGTCACGAACTTGAATCAGGCTCTACAACGAAGAACCCATAAAGCAGTGTCGAAAGAAGCACCACACCTACACCCAGCCTCCATAACAGACATATCAAAAGAACAAGTTATTATTTGAAAATACCAAGACATCTCATAATCTATAAAAAATATTATATTATTCAAAATTATTAAAACCAAATGATAATTGAAACTTCTAATCGATAATTCAAATAAAAATAATATTCAAAATACTGATTACATTATCAAGGAATCCAAACTTAATCAAAAAAGAAGTAATAATGGCGTCTAAGACATCGAATCAAAACTAAAAGGGAAAGCCTGCACAAAACAAGCAAGGCATCTGAAGCCAAAATTGAAAGCGGGAACACCAACAAGAATAGAGGCGAGATAATAAAACTAAGAACTCGGAATAATATTAAGAATGAAGTGGGTTCAACCTAAGTGAGGGGTAACATTTAAATATACATTTTAGTGGTAATTAGTTTGCAAGTTGATTTATCTTGATATACATAGGCATACCAATGAGATTATCATAAAGTAGTGGAATGGACATGTCGAGAGATTAGATGGCAAAACAAAGGTGAACTGCATATATGCCCAGCAACCGAACGGTGGATGATTCGCCAGCGAAGTAATCCGATGCCCTCTTTCTGTACCGCAAAATTTGAAGGCACACAAAATACTACTGCAGCAAAATATAAGCTAACCACACTTCATTTAATTGGAGAGCATCGGACAAAGTCCTATATCAAAAAAAAAAAGGTCTTCAGTGGTAATCCTGGTTGAAGAAAATGTATATCATATCAGCCAGAATTTAGTTCGGTAAAATGTAAGTGCAAAATTCAAGAATAAAATGTGCAGTACCGGGGCAATGGGAAGCAACATATATGGGGGTGCAAGAGAATGAACAAGTCGTCAACCTGAAATTGCAAATACCCATACTATGGAGCAATCACCACATGGAGGTATTATAAGTGAATATTATTAAAAATTTATCTTACCCTTAAAAATATAGAAATGTGAGTGTGAAATTGCCCGGGATGAAAGACTGTAATTTCATTAAGGGGGGTCGGCCGAACCGGGGGGGGATACTAAAAACCCAAAACAACACAATGGAAAGATCCCAATTGGTAAAAGGCTGGAAACCAATAAGTTTAATCTTTTCTGCTTAAGGACTAAAAAAATAATCCTTCCAAAACAAGCAAGACCAAAAAGTAAAAAAACCAAAAATTAGAGATCAAACTGTAGTCATAACCATACTGAAATTAAGCCCGCGTAAAACCATCCCGACTCCTTGCTAACCAGTAGGAACTGAAATTTCATAAGGTCTTGCAGGACCAAAAAATAAATCTCAAAATCGAAAATCAAACTTAAAATACCCAAATCAATATCAAATTGAGATTCATCATTCCTTAACCCCAAAATAATATCGTTCGAACCGTAAAATGCTATCAGTCACTCTTATACTTTTCAAAGTTAAGGGGTATTAAACCTTCACTTCATAATCGTAAGAAAGCAAAAATAAAAATCTTGCCACCCTCAACCTCAAGAACTTCAGTCCAGATTTTCCGTAAGGTTGGAATGACTCTAACCCATAAAAATCAATAATTTAAACAAATCAACCACAAATCTTGATGTAACGAAAATACTCAAAATCAATCACTCAAGAACATTAAACCCCTAATAATCATGAATACCTAACAACATGAACTCGAAATCCTTATAAACCTATACCTTATTTAATCTTTCCATAAACAAACCATAATCAAAAAGTAATAGAGAGGAATGACTTACTTGCTACCCTCCACCTTTTCGAACCCAAAAATCAAGATAAAACCTGAAATCCTTAGTTTTGATGAGGAGAGAGTCACAATGGCCACAAGAATTAGAAAAGAGAAAAGTAATTTCTAGTAACTTTCACCTAGGGCGTTCACTTAGATTGAGTCGGATCTGGGGCTTGGGCCAAAGTTTGGATCTTTACAGCCAGACCCATGTCATTTAAGGATGCATTTTCACAAGCCTAGGGTAACGGGTTACTCCTTGCCTTTGGCCTTTCAAAAATAGTACTCGGGGGGATTAAATTTTAAAAATATGTTGATCCATCAATAGCTTCCCAAGTCTTTTGTGTATTGAATACACAAAGATTTGAAAGGTTATCAATTTTAACGAAAGACTTTTAACCTTCCTCAAAGATAAACTATCCCAAACAAAAGTGTTGGGATTCTTATGGACAAATAACTTGACTCACCGGAAGAGAGTATAATAGGTTATCATCCACGATGGCGCAGCATTTAATACGGCACTTAAGTAGACTTTTTATACTTGTGATGACATGAAAGGTTATTCATTCAATGGTGAGGATGAAAAGTTATTTTCTTTATAACCTTGCAATCGTTTGCTTTTCATTTTTCTTACTTTCACTCGCTCTAATTTTTACTCTTTCTAATTTCTAACTAAAAACAAATTGTTAAAGAAGTTCTCGCTGTAAATTTGGTAATTTTGTTTTTCGAGAAGAAATTGTCATTTTAAGTATTCCCTACCCTGGTAAATTTATTTTTTCTCCCTCTTATTAGAAAAAAATAGACTTTAAAAGAGTTAGATATGACCTTAGAGTTGGGATGTTACTTTGTGTGGTGGTTAGTTCGGGGTCAACCAAAAGCGGGAGGAAGAAATAGAGAACAAGGATCCATTAGACTAGGTCTTATAACAAACATGAATGAACCTAGCATCCACCCTCTAAAAGGGAAGAAAGGTAGTTCTTAACATCGAAGAAGTCCTGCATTGGGGCCTTTTGTGGAACCCCTGGGAGAGAAAGGTTGCCTTAAGCTCATAAGGATGATACAGAATCTAACACTTCAAGCATAGATAAATTGGCCTTTGTAAAATGGTTGGTAGCCAAAAGATTATATATAGCTAAACCGCTCTCTTCCGTGGATGAAAGAATTAGCCAAACAACATTGGCTCTCATCTATGGTTATCCCAAAAGGCAAAACCTAATACGCATGCACGAAGTCAGTATAACTTCCTCCCTAAGGTTTGGATGGAAATTTTTTGTATTATAAGTTAGGTTTAGGCCTATGCATCCCAACAAATGAATAATCTTGTCTCGATTTGACAAGTACTTCATGCTTGTACAACCAAGCCTACTATAAATATCTTTAGGACATGTTACCATTTAGTTATTGGTATTGGTAGTAGCAAGTTGTGTGATGGTTTTTACCTTCACTAATAAACCCACTAGATTCATGAAGTAGGCTCCTGCATGTATGTGCTTCCACACACACATCAAAGAAATGAAAGAGAAGGTGTTTGATAATGAGATATGATAAAACACCCAAACCCAGATAATGGATGCAAAAATTTAAGGTCAGGCCCACCATTGAGAGTACCACAATAATAGGACCCATCTCCAAGCTCTGGACAAGGAAAAACATCGGATGTATTAGAACGGACCTTTAACCGAGTAATGATGACACAAGATGGCCAAAGTGGTATTACCTCGCCTTTGTTACAAGGCCATGCAAATTTTTTTTATCTCTTGTTTTTGTGCATCTAAATATTCATTTATGACTTTGGTTTTATACAAGATTAACAAAGCAAAAAGAAGTTGAACTTCCAACAAGGTCCTAAATAAGACCTTGTTTATACTGAGGAGGGATTCTTTATCTTTAACTCGAGTGGAGTTAGGAATGAAGCCGGAGATGGAAAGTGATCCCATCATCATAGATGAGCTTTTTGTTCGGGAGGAACAATGGTGTAAGGCATTACCTCTACAAGTGGGTTAACCGAGAATGACCCTCCTAAAGTACTTCTAAAAGCCATTACCACCCTTAAGAGAAAAAAGTTCTTCAATCATAAGAGGCTGTGAATTGTAGCCTCACTCACAAAGCATGCCATTCCATGTGAGGTGACCGGGCCAATACCCTACCCCAATTTCAACTACAAAGACCTCTTAGATACTAGGAACCATGCGTGGGCTTTCTCGAGAGTTAAGTATAGCTCAAGCTGAGAATGTTTTTCGCGCCGGGGTTGTTTTATTCCATCTCACTCTTTCCTATCTTTGATCGAGGAGGAAAAGTACCCCGAAAGGCCATTCTGGCTTGGGAGGTATGGCCTTGAAAAGAATGGCATGAGGTGTTGAAACACCGGAGAAGTTGTTCAACCATTTTTCGTGACATCCGGATGATGTCCTGGATGAAAGTTACGGGGCCACCACTGGTCGGTCACAAGACAAATAACTCAATGTAAGAAACTATCTTATCCTCGACCTTACTATTTTAGTTTATCATTATTCTCTAAAAATAATTTGTCCCTGGAAGACTTTTATGATGTGCACACATTCTAAGAGATGCGGGAGATGGTTTTTAAAAAGCCATGTAAAAGCAGGTCATTGCTAAACACTAATGGCAGTCGAGACTACCCTTCAAAGATTAATGGATGAAAAGGTTGTTAAAGTACACATTGAGGGACTTTACGGAGCCTATGCCATGTTGAAGAACGATA